>JARHUK010000030.1:0-27411 GCA_031001725.1 Pseudopyricularia javanii
GCACGAGATGGCTTTGTTTTGGGGGGGGGGGGGGAAATTCAAGCGGCCAAACTCCAGTTGTGGCCAGGCACGGAAAAGACCAGCTTGGGAGTCTGCTGTTTCTGCATGAGTACAGATTCTGCAGCCATCTTCCCTGGTACAAGACCCCTGTTTACGGTGCTGCTCGTGACCGGTCTTCTGCATCTCCTGTCAAAAGCTAACTAAATATGTACGTAAGTATTTTGCTCCATTTACTTGGCTTGGTCTGAGGTGATAATAACCCTTGACCGTCTATCCTGAATTATCCATCTCTTCTTCGGGTCTCCGCTAGTAGATAACGGATCTTACGCCACATCACGTTCATGGCACTCTACAGCGGCTGTGTGGAGGGGACTCGATGCAAGCGCCAATAAAAAAAAACTTGCTCAATCTGACTCTCGTCTGTAGTTTCTGAGATTGCATTCTGCACATGCACGCACGGTAACCGCATTACCGGGTGCAGAGTCTGTCGTCCCACCCCACAGACCTCCTTAAATCGACACCCCATCATGTGTCATGAGGGTGGCAAGACTAAGTAAGGTCCATGTGCTGCCGAGCTAGATGAAATATCAGGGACCATTATATACAGTACCTGATCAACGTTCAAATCGTTCTCATAGGGCCAGGAGGTACATTATCATATTCTTACATTGTTTTCCAACATCAGCCCAAAGTACAGCAGCCACAGCGACAAGCGCAAACAAACACACTCATCGATATTTCGCCCCCACCCACCAAACATGGGCGTCGCAGACACAAAGGAGCTAGCCGAGGGCTACACCTCCAACAACACCACCCAGTACAACGCGGGCCTCTTCCTACTCAAAAGGCTCAACGTCCAGGCGGGAATGAACGTTCTTGATGTCGGTTGCGGACCCGGCAATCTCACAGAATACATCACCACAAACCTCGTTGGAGAATCCGGACGAGTAGTCGGCGTGGACCCGAGCCCGGAACGCATCGCGCTGGCGATTGCTACATACCCGGCTTCCAAGTACCCAAACTTGACATTCTACGAGGGCTATGCCGAGGACCTCTCCCGATTTGAGACGGGGAGCTTCGACATTGTCTTTGTCAACTCGACCTTCCACTGGGTGTCGGACCAGGCGCAGGCAGTCCGCGAGTTTGCGCGAGTGCTAAAGCCCGGCGGCAGGCTGGGTATCTCGGGCGGCTCAGGCGACTTTGTCGCCGTGCACGAGCGCATCAAGGAGGATGTGCTGTCCCGCGAACCCTTCAACGCCTACCCGGACGAGGACAAGACGGGCCCTAAGTTTGTCACGCGGCAGGAGATGAGCGACCTGCTGCAGCAAAGCGCGGGATTCCCGGAGGAGGGGCGTGATTTTGCCATCAACAAGATCGTCAAGACGGCGCCAAATGGCGAAGCCATGGTCGAGTGGCTCGACACGAGCTCGTCGGGAAAGACTTACGGGGGCATCCCGCTGGATCTGAGGCCCCGGGCCAAGGAGCAAATGCTGCGCGAGTGGGAAAAGTACACGACGGAGGATGGCATTAAGATGGACATGGAGCTACTTGTCACGGTGGCTACTAAACAATAGTTTCGAATAGATGGTTCAAGGCTTTTGACCTCCCGACAGAACTTGAGACGTTCTACTTTGCTTGTACATGATTCTGAAAGGCGAGGATTGGATATTGTGGACACGTTTAACAATACCGTGTCATTAGAATTCGCAGGTGTCGTGTCAGTTTTGTCTCGATTCGCAAGATTTTATAGCCCTTGTTCCCCTTCCCCATGTCTTGCACAAGGCACCTCTGGCCTGGTTTTGGGGCCGGTTCTCGGTGGACCACGATGCCTCATTCGGCCAAAAGATGGCATTCACTTCTGGTAGCCCACACACACCCTTGGCTATCAAGGTTGCGTGCTGCAATCCTGCAAGTGTGGCCGTACCAAACGGACCCCGGCATTGAGCCAATTTGAGAAGAATAACACAAGTGCCGGAAAATCTATACTAATTAGTAGGTGGTATTCTGATGGATAAACTGATGGTCTGGCTACGTGTACGCATCCACATGCCTCTTCAGGTGGTCTGTTTCTACTAGTATGCAAGGTCCCTCCTGGAACCAAGGATGGGTTTAGCTTTTCCTCTTGGGGGCGTGGCGTGACGACCCGGGTAATTTCCAAGGGCCGACCCGGGTTCATGGGGTGCATCTGCCCATCGGAAACGATTTTTTTTTTGGCAATCCTTCGTCAATCTGCGGTGAACTCATGCCTGGTGCCTTCGGCAAGCCGTCAGGGTTAGAAGCTGAAGGTAAGTCTGGACCCTATTGGAGATTAACGACGTAACAACCGATTTCTATGGAATGCTTTTTTCTTTGCACTTTAATGTAAAAGTTGGAAGATTTATCGTTGATGATTTGCATCTTTTTGCAGCAGATTCAATAGCTGCCATTGGTTCAACAATCCGGGCCACAGGGCATACGTCGGTAAACATCAGCTACAGACTTTTTTTCGCCTTGACACAATTCCATTTCAGCCATGTCAACGCCAACATCGGAGAAACAAGCGGAGGAAGGTCTGGCAGCCGCATCTGCCTCGTCATTACCGACTTCCAGCCAAGACAGCGAAAGCGACAGCGATCGAACTGTAGTATGGTGGGATGAACCGGAGGACGCGGACCAGGCCAACCCGATGAACTGGTCTGCACGGAGGAAGTGGCTGAACATCCTAACCGTCGCCTTCGTCAGCTTTTTGGTGTTAGTAGAACAATGTCTTGGACATCTAGGAACCCTTAGCTGACCATCACCTTCTCTCGGTGCAACGCCAGCCCTCTCATCTCCACCATGCTGGCCCCCGCCGTCCCCCAGGTCATGACTGATCTCGGCACGACATCAGACTCATTCGCGACCTTTGTCGTATCGATCTTTGTCCTCGGCTTCTCCTGCGGCCCCTTGCTCCTGGCCCCTTTGAGCGAGCTGCATGGCCGCGTGCTGATCTACAACACCACTAATACACTGTTGGTCGTCTTCACCGCCGCTTGTGCGCTGGCGCAGTCAGCCTCGGCCCTTCTGGTGTTTCGCTTCTTCTCCGGATTCTTCGGCGTTGCCACCATCGCCATCGGGTCCGGAACCATTGCCGACTTGATGCCGAGAGAGAAAAGAGGCATGGCCGTGTCAATATGGTCCGTTGGCACGATCCTTGGGCCTATGGTTGGGCCCATCATCGGCGGAAAGGTGACAGAGACGGCGGGCTGGCGATGGATGTTTTGGATACTCGCCATCGTAGTAGGTTTCTTGTATTCTCCATGTCTTGCTCATCGCACTCCTGCTAACATCGGTATCTTATATAGCTTGCGGCTGTTACAATCTTTGGGTTTGTTGTCTTTCGGGAAACATACGCACCGGTTCTGCTCGAGCGAAAAGCAGCAAAGCTCAGGAAGGAAACTGGAAATCCCAACTACCAATCCAAGCTGACTATCAAGATCTCGGCTACTGAGCTGTTCATACGCGGCATCTCCCGGCCGACGAGACTGCTCCTTCTCTGCCCAATGGTCACTGTTCTTTGCTCTTATGTTGCTCTTTTATACGGCACCCTATACCTTCTCTTTGCAACCTACTCTTTTGTTTTTACTGAGGTTTATCAGTTTTCAACGTTTGCAGCAGGACTTGTCTTCCTGCCTGGAGGTGCGGGGACGCTACTGGGCCTCTGGTACCTCGGCGTCATGAGTGACCGGAACTTGACAAAGACGGCGGCCGCAGGGAAACTGGTGACGCCAGAAGATCGTCTTCCGTTTCACATCGCACTGGCAGGTGCACTCGCCTTCCCCGCGGGACTTTTCTTGTACGGCTGGGGCGTTCAAGCAGGGATACACTGGGCATTTCCCCTTTTTGGCACCGCCCTGACCGGATTCGGGTCCATCCTAGTCTTTGCTGGGATCCAGACCTATCTAATTGACTCGTTCGAGAGATACGCCGCAAGCGCGGTGGGTGCTAATGCAGTACTTAGAGGTCTTGCTGGTGCGCTACTGCCCCTGGGAGGGCTTGGCCTGTACCGATCGTTGGGCTGGGGTTGGGGGAATACCCTGTTAGGGTTTTTAACTCTCATTACGGCGCCTATACCATGGTGTTTTGGGCATTACGGCTCAAAGCTAAGGAGCATGAATATTAACAAGATAGAGCTGTAGAAATAACAGGCAAAAAATAGGTCCTAGTTAAATCTTCAAAGACAAATGCGGGTTCCAATTATAATCCTATCTACCAAACGCCCACCCTCTTTGCAAACTCCCGGTCCAAAGTAGAAGAAATTACAAATGCTGCTGATGCTTATGGTGCAGTCGTTGGCTCTGCAGCGCAGGAGCAAGGGGAAGTGGACTGAAACGAGCAACCAACTCATCTCTTGACACGTTTTCGAGTCGTAGTTTTCGAAGGTTCCTCCCTGTCTGTCCATAACTTGCACCGGTGGTCATCTCCGCAAGTGAGATGACAGCGCTGATGGGAGATGCATCAACCCCTAGTTTGATTGCCAGTCCATGCCACGCCACGAGCAGATCTGGCACATCCTCCGAGATGTTCCGGTTCATGATGCTGGCCGGGGCGCGCAGTTTGTTGTGCGGCGGCGAATTCCTCGCTAGATCCACAAAGTCCTTGAAATTCTGGTTGTAGCATTCGTTCGACGCCTCCACCGAAGTTCCAAGGCGCAGGCCCAGTGCGGCACCGATGCTGACGCGCACTTGGTCGACAGCTTCCATGGCGCTGGCCACCGCGGGCGTCAGCCCATCCCGGTAGAGCATGAAGTCCCCGTTTGTGTCTTCAATGCGTCCTGCGTTCAGCAGCAGCATCAGTGGGTGGAAGACGCCATTGATGTTGGATAGGGACACCTCCACCACGCTGCTGCACCACTTGAGCTGCACGCCGGGGAAGACGGCCTGGATGTCTTCCGGACGGAGAAGCGCTGCTTCTGTTGCAAAGGCGTCGTCGACGCTGTTGTGCAGGGCCGAGATAAAAATCGTCCGCTTCTTGCCGTACACGAGCAAGGTTCCGTCTGGTGTCATGCGGCAGGAGTATGGTGATAAGTTGGTTTCTAGTACGTTGGCAGTCTGTATGCTGGGGTCCTTGACAAGCGCAAACAGGTTCCCCGGCACGGCGATCAGGGTGTGGCGGCGCAGGTCGTGTGGACGGAGGTGCTCCAGTATCGTTTCCTGTCCGCTAGAGGGGACGGCGAGGACGATGATGTGGGAAAATGCAACGACCTCGGCGATGTCGGTAGTGATATTCATCTCCAAAGTCCCCTCGACCATGCCCTCGACCCGGAGGTGGCCTCTTTTTTGTACCGCCAACGCGTGCCGAACGTGGTCTGGGTGTGAGTAGATGAGCGTCCGGACGCCGTGGCATTCGAGGTCCGCGGCCATGGCGAAGCCCGCTGGGCCTGCTCCCAGGATGGAGATGGATAGACCGCTATTGTCCATGTTGTTGGCAAAGGGGCTAAACCTGCTCCTGTTAGGACTGCGACTATTGTCTCTAAGGGTTCATTCCCATGGGTGATCCGGGAGGATGATTGACCTACCAAGGTACAAATAATTCGTGCTCAACGTCGATGTCACTTCCCTTCCAACTGATACTGATGTTTCGCTATAACATAGATAGCCGCAACTTGTACAAAACAGTGCAGAGACGGGATTTCTTTTTGGATTATCTCAAAGAACTGCCTTTGACCTTTGTCCGGACTGCATTTGTTTATATGCTGATTCCGCCCCTGCGTGCCATCCACTCGGTTATCTATAAACCCGCAGAAGCAAACGAAAGGGGTGCTGGTGTTTGGCAGTCGGTTAATCCTGCATGGATCCCCCGGGCTTTCGGACCTAGAACGTGCGCTGCCACCCCAAGGTTTAATGGTGTCCGCGCGCGAGTCGTTCTCGTGAGCCACACTCAAAACCGGGGACAAAAGATGACAGTAGTAGACCCTGTTTCGTCCATCATCAAAGTCTTTCTTCGGCCTTTCAACTTCTTTACCTGGGTGACCGCCAAATTGGGTTTTCTTCAGCGTCGGCA
Source organism: Pseudopyricularia javanii (assembly GCA_031001725.1). NCBI lineage: Eukaryota > Fungi > Ascomycota > Sordariomycetes > Magnaporthales > Pyriculariaceae > Pseudopyricularia > Pseudopyricularia javanii. The sequence goes on from JARHUK010000030.1 coordinate 6,022, forward strand.
AAAGCTTCAATGCCGGACCCTAGATTCGATGGCGCGTGGTGTCACCCACTCGCCTTTCGCGTGACGCTCCATCAGCATAGACCTCCGTTTCCTGGCCCATTTATATGAGCAAGTTTGCTCCCGTTTTTCACTAGCAGACGAACGCAAGACTGGACTTGCTCCAATACCACGTCATAGTGGGCGACCCGGTAGGTTCGATGTAAGTGAATCCCACTGGTTTTCGACCGCCGAAAGGACCGGTCGCTCTACAGCTTGCGTTGCTGTTTTCGATTTAGGCTAACACCCTTGCCTCCAAGTACATTACATACCCCCTCCCTCGACAGTTCTAGTCGCAAAAGGCGCTTCGTTTGTGGTTCCAGGAGACACACGGAAAAAAGAACAAAAAAAAACCCCCCACACCGTCAAACTACTGTACCTAGCCAAATTTGTCATTTTATTCTTAATCATTCTCAGAGAATCCCATGCTTGGTCTATCCCCGCATTGCCCTAAAAAGCTTACAATCCCACCCTGTGCTTCTGCTTTTTGGCAAGACATGTCATCCGTCCTAAAAGTACCTGTGATTGTTCTGAATCGTCAAAGGGATGTTTCAGCCTCCGCGAGACACTTTACCCAGCATGTGGTGGAACGAGAGATGTTGCAGTAACCTCCTTCCTCATGACAGGCCCGGCCTCCGAGCCTCGTATTGATTGATATTACAAAAATGCCGTTTAACTTCACGAGTACTCATGAGTATGTGGTAGATAGCTGTCAAATTCGCCTTACCTGACAACGTGCTTGACAGTCGCCCCCGACAGTGACAGGCACTCTGCCCTTTGACAGAAGCTTAAGAACCTCTCTCATTTCCTCTTGTGTGTATGCTTGACAGATGTTTCTGATCAGTTACTTATTTGAAACTGATTTGAACGTTCTGACAAGAATCTGGGGCAGCAAGTCGCATGCGTCAGTTGATGACCCTGTCCATAATATCTCAAACGAACAACGAAATAGTTAGCTGATAGGTAGCTTTATGGCTTTATTCTAGGTGATTTCGGAACGCAATCTTCCTAAGATGCGCGGGATCTCAGGCAACAATATAAACATCGTCTGACTGGACGGGGATGCTTGCGAATATATCCCACCCCCCTGCAGAACGCCATCCCATCCGCCAGCATAACCTTAACCGGATGCGGCCGCACTAGCTCGCGGTTCAGCAGGCCCTGCACAGAGGCAAAGGCGGTGGCACCGATCAGACGGTTCTCGGGTCAGCTGTCCCGGCCGTACCCCTTGCCCAGATCAACCTTGCCGCCGAAAATAGTGAGGACTATCAGTCACGCTGGAGTAATGGTTAGCCCACGTAAGGAAACAACGGCATAGCGGTGAGGCTCCAGTAACTAACACATAGCGGCCCCCGGCGCAGTCCAGGGTCTGGCAGCACATCTCGGTTGTTTCCGCGAGACTAATACAGCCGAGAGCGCAGGCCAGCTCGCTGTTTGTGTAAGTCCTGATTTCTGCCGCGCACGTGGCACTGTGGTAGTCGAAGACTTTTTTCGGCAACCGAACGTAACGCCATCTCGAACTTGGACGGCGAGCAGGTGGCTATTGGGCACAAGGCCAGCATTAGGTCGCTGTCACTTGGGGGAATTTGTATTTTATTTATTATATGTACATACATAAGTACTTTGTTTTTACCTGCAGTTCCGAAATCTCAATGGTGCGTGTACCGGTCGCCGTGCTACCTCCGGCAATCAAGAAGAACTCGCTGCCCGGTAGCTCGTATTTCTCGGCGGCCTTTCCCTTGCTCAGGTCCTAATCAACGCGGGAATTCGAGGCTCTTTGAATAGCTCTAGGCCAGCGGTGCTGACGCCTCAGCCGAGACCAGCGGCGTCCTCAAAGGACATGCTACTTGGAGTTTTGAGGAAAATATCGAAGCAGGCACCGACTTACTCAGCAAATATACCTGTGTCGGGGTGCAACCTGTCCATCCCGAAGACGAAGCCAGCAACATGGCCGTCGATGGCGAAGCGGGCCGTTCCCGGGCCGTAGCCCAGAGCAACCACGGTGCCTGAAAAATCGTAGCTAGCGATTGCTCCCGGGGCGAGGCTCAGGTCGAATATCTTAGCATCGACTGGGTTAACGGCTGCCGCTGCCGTCTTCACCATAATCACGTCTGGACACAGGGCCGGTACAGGCACGTTATATCGCGCAGTCAGCTTGCCGGGACCTTGAACCACAAGGGCTTTCTGTCATGCGGGCAGTGGCTATATTTTCAATGATGTCATCTTTTGACTGGGCTAACAAGCTGGGGCTCTTTTTGTATGATATTGCCAACTGGCACTGTCCATTATTCTGCGGGGGGTCAGTCTTCAAGACAAGAACTAAGGGCCTTGGTTTCTGTCAAAAGTGTACGATGTGTTTCAAGACCCCTACATGATTTACCTCATTTGGTAACAGTTACCTACTCATGTCATGCATTCCCTTCCTCCCAGGTACTACCCAAACGCATTTACTTATCTAGTGTATGCGCCCGCTGCTTCCGCCGACAAGCCCGGTGCATCTACAGCCTGAGGCATCCAAAGGGTCGGCCGAGCATGCAACAGGAACGATAGGCCGCTGCCGCCGCTATCGAGGATACTGATGCTTCCTGGGCCCTCTCAAGCGCTAGCATCCACAAGTCGAACATGGCTGAGCCCGCAGGGGTCGCTATGGCCAGAACTGGCGGCGGCGCACCCCACGCCTCCAGAGCGACCTGGCGGATGAATATTATGGCCCAAGGCCATCGTCTGGAGGAAGATCAATGGTGCTTAGGCCGCTATGCAGCCCATCCTACCTCAGGTCGCGGACAAAGGAGATGCTGGTGAGATGGTACAGTTGCTCCATTTCAGCGCCACGCGTCACTCAGACCACGTGTTGAGCTTGCTCGAGCACCAGCTTAATGCCCTTGATTTCAGCGTTGGTCACATCCTGGAATATGGGCTCGTCCAGATCCACAAGGTTGATAAACGTGCTCCGGGGCTTAGTTCCAACGCCTCTTGCTCGCTGAGTAGACTGTCTAGCCTAGTCACTTTATTCCACCTGGAAGGCCTGTTATTCCCTCGGGATTGGTGATACTTGTTTGACTCCGAATCATCTCAGCGCCGAGGGAAATTGGGCGCAATCATCCTCCGCGTATTACAGTCTTGGACAGAATGCACGAGACGACTGTTAATGGGGCGCCGCTTAATAACTAATCACCTTTGAGTGTCTGTGTTGCATAATAGCACTCGATTCTCCCGGCCGTTGCCGGCCTGGGTGGTGCTGGCCTGTCGGTTGGGGGCACCAGTATTGTTGCCTTGACCACACCGCCCGCCAAACGACCACTCATCATGGGCCTCGTCGGCGCCACGTATGCCATCTCGGCCGTCTTGGGCCCTTTGCTAGGCGGTGCCTTTACCGAGGGGGTTAGCTGGCGCTGGTGCTTCTACATCAACCAGCCCCTTGGAGGCGCTGCGGCCATAGCCCTTTTCTTCTTTTTCCATCTGCCCACCGCCGCGGCGCCGCCAAAGATAGCCTTTTACAAAAAGCTGCTGCACCTCGACCCCGTCGGCATGTGCCTGGCCATGGGCGCCTTCGTTAGCTTCATCCTGGCGCTGCAGTACGCAGGGCCGTTTTACGCCTGGAACAGCAGGGTCGTCGTGGGCTTGCTGGTTGGCTTCTTCACCATCGTGACCGCCGTCATCGCCTGGGAGATATGGCTGGGTGACTACACCATGGTGCTGCTGCGCCTGTACCGGCAACGGTCGTTGTGGGCCTCTGCGCCCTACCAGTTCTTCTTCCTGGGAAGCTACATCGTGCTTCTTTTCTAAATGCCTATCTACTTCCAGAGCATCCTCAGAGCCACCCCGATCCAGTCGGGGGTCAACAACCTGCCCTTTGTGCTTTCGGCTGCCGTCTTTGCCCTTGTCGGGGGTGCCATGGTCATGGCCACAGGTCGCGCCCAGCAGCTCATGTTTGGCGACGCCGCCCTCAGCACCGTGGCGTTCGGCTTGATCTACACGCTCGACCTTGGGAGCACCACGGCCCAGTGGGCGGGCTACCAAGTCTTCGCCGGTTTTTGTCTCGCCATTTCCATCATGCATGGGCTTACGGTAGTGCAAGCAAATGTGTCACTGGAAGATCTCCCTGCCGTGACGGCCAACCTGCTGTGTAGGTTTTTTTCCTCACTCCCCTTTTCAAAGTGGGCCGTGTACTGACTCGGGTGTGACGAAAATCTAGGTTTCCAGACCCTCGGCGGTGCAATCAGCACCTCATCAGGCCAGGCCGCCTTTGTCAACCAGCTGCTGGCGACGCTCCCCAAGACAGCCCCGGGGGTGGACCCAGCCCTGGCGTTGCTGACAGGCCCCTCGAACCTACGTAAGATCTTCGATCCCGATGTGCTCCCTGGAGTGCTTGAGGCCTACATGGCCGGCATCAAGGCCGCCTTTGCCGTCGGAGTCGCCTTTTGCGGCATCGCTGTCCTGTTTGCCCTGCTGTTGCCCATGCGCAAGCTGCCGACTCATAAGCCGGGCGACGGTCCCGTGGCGATTGCGTAGACATGCACTGAGTATGGATATTTTATTGCGGCTGGAATTTCTGATATTCAAAGGAATATACTCTGATTTAGACACGCGTAGATGATTCTGGCTTGATGTAGAGTATTTGTGTTCTGTTATGCAAGTATTATTGTTTGGCCGAGGCAATTCTCAAATCAAAGATTTAGCCAACAATAGGCTGTGTTGGAAGTTGTTTGCCGAAAAGCCAAACTTCTTAAGCTAGAATAAAAACTGCCGAATGTGTGTTATATGACAGCTTCCTTCAGTCCAAAGCACCATAGTTGGACTAAGAAGTAGCTATGTAGATAGCCGTTTTTGCGGTTAAAACTCGGAGCAGAAATTTAGTGTTTTGTCACCTTTGCGCCTCAGAACACTGGTGAAACATTGCAAACCAAGGAGGATCGAGCCCCAAGAGCGCCCTCTTTCGAACCCTTTTGCAAACAAACCCTAATGCGCAATGACGTGCTCATCTTTACTCCTCCTCTCCACGTGTACATTCATAGGCCTTGACATACGGGACTACGGCACTTGCCACGCGTAATTATAATTGCCGGGTACATGCCGGTAGATGCTAGCTGGCCGAGACCTGGCAGCATCTCATTGTGGGGCCACGGCTGCTTCCCGAGGATCGGCCTGGAGACATTGTCTTGTTATCAAGCCCCTAGGTAGTTAGTAATCAGTATTAGTAAACTGCCATTTTGTTGTATCCAGCGTACATGCTGCTAAATGCCAAAAGAGTTGGCGAAAGCCTCCTATTCGCTTCTCTTATGCCATTCTTCTTATATTAGTGATGGACACAAGCCCATCTTCCTTTAAAAAAAACTACCATCGTGACGCCTTCTAGCTAAGAATTGACAAAAAATACCGTCAGTCAAGGCCTTTTTTCTGTTCAGATCTTTGGTCTTGCTTCCGTACAGCTGTTACTCATGTCCTGTAATGTGATAAACCTCTATGGAGACTTGAACGCGACCCTCAACATAATCATAAAACACAGCAGCCCCGTCAATGCTATCGCAGAAAAGCGCTGTTCCGGTAGCAAAGGCAAGCGGGCCGACGCCCACTTCGCAAAAACGGCGCCCACGATACCCCCCCACACCACTATGAAACCTGACTTACGCCAGCGTTCCCACATGCTGTCCCTCTTAGCCATCTCGCCACTGGACCTCATGGAAGTGTTCCAAGTGTCTGCCGTCATAGTCGCCAGAGCCCAGGCGTGTATCGCCGGCTGTGGGATGTAGTAGAATAGCATGCCGGGAATGATCCAGAGTAGCGATTGGAGGACCGGTTGTGACTTGTCGGGACTTCGGAAGACGCCGTAGAGTGCCTTGAAGCCGAGGTTTAGACAAATATCGGTGAAGTGAAAGGATAGCAGCTGTCTATCCAGCAGCAAATAGGCGATGCATGTTGTGAATATGACCAAGGGGGTCATCTCCCGTCTTAGTGCCGAGAAAAAGAGAAATGGGTGTGACATCACGTAAACTTTCAGGGGTATCAGTGTCTCAATGTGTTGAGCTCGCGCCCAGCGAACCTATAAATTTGTTGTGTTAGATAAGCACACGCCAAAGGACAGAAGACGAGCAGGGAGAAAAGCCCTACCTGTTGCTGGATCCATCGCTCGAATGTCGTTGGATTCTCGGTTTCCGTTATGATATCTCCAGCATACATGACGTGATAGCCTTCACTCAGCAGTAGAGTCGTCATGTGTCTATCCTCATTGGTAAACTTTGTCCCCGCATATTAGTGTAAGCTCCCAGAAGAACAAGGGGGCGAGTCAAACTCACTATCCGTTGGCCGAACACCTTATGGTTATACCAAGACACCAAAACTGGGCCAAGGGCTGAAATGCGGAATACCGAACTAGCGCCGCTTTGGCATTCGTTCACGCTCATCGAGGCCGGCAAAGCATGTGTAAGGTCCTGGTCACACCAGTAGACAGCAGAAGAGAGCTTCGCAACCAGGCTTGCGTCTGCGTTGTGAATGATTATGGCGGAGTTGGCACCGCCGGCATCAGAGTCAACGGCCATGGTACTGATGGTGCCTTTGATCGAGTTTGGTCGCACAATCGAGTCCGAATCCGAAGTCCACACGAATTGTAAGCCGAGAAGCTCGGCGACTACCATGGAGAAGACGATACCGGTAAACATGGCGCCCTTCTTATGCAGGTGGCGCTGGCTTACCAGGAGGCACTTGATGCCCCCTTCCTGCTGCATGGGCTTTTCCAGGTGCCCTCGCGCAATGTCCATACATCTGCTAAGCGCCAGCTCGTTTATTTCGTCCTCGTCCACCTGCTGCTGCTCGTTCCACTTGTAGTTGATCTCGGTGTGTTTCTCCTCCAGAATCTTGGTGCTAATTTCTCCCAGTGGCTCATCGAGGTGCAGGACGCAGGACTGAGTAGGATATACCTGATATTATATGAATTGTCAGCAACAAAACAGTTTAAAAAATAACTTTAACCCTGGATTTAGACTCTCTCAACGCACCTCTTGAAAGATTTGGATCATCTCTTGGTCTTCGGCCTCGTCGCCATCGATGCCGACAACCAGGAAGCCCAATGCTTCGGCAGTTTTGTAGCTCTCCAAGCATCTTCGCCACAAGGCCGGGTCCTCGCGCCAACCCACGACCATGGCAACCGCATCGCAGCTGGCCTGGGTAGCTGGGGATGGACTGCCGAGCCCTATCTTGGCCTCCAGCTCTCCTACATCGTAGGTCTTGGAAACCTCGCTGTCTTCGAGCACACCGAAAGCTACTCTTCGGCCCTTGTTGGTAAAGCGGCAGTACTCGGCAAAGAAGATACTGATCAGTAGGTCTACCAGCGCTGGATACCGCGTGTGGACACCGGCTGCGCGGTAAATCAGGAAAAGGCAAGCGCATCCAGCCAAATTGAGCGCTTGCCGGACCCTCGTTATCCGTGGCCTACTTGAAAAGACGTCCATGTTGCTATGGTGCTAGTGAAGGTTAGACCTTGAACCTGTGATCAGACGGGGGCTTTTGGTACCTGCATACCTGGGTTGAATCAAGTTTCAATCTTGACAATAAACTAGCATTTACAAGAAGGCTCAAGGATCGAAACAAAGAGATAGAGAGGAGCAGAAACGATCGAGTATATAGTTTTAAAGTGGTGATATCCTTGAACGAGGAGCAGGTGTAAGTGCCCGATATCGTAAAAGTCTGACTCAAATTTTACCTTCGCTTGTGACGCGTATCCACACGCACTAGAAGTCTTAGAAACGATAGGAATAATTAGGATGTGTAGTAGTAGGATTTTAAGCTTTTAAAGGTTTTACTGGCCCCACCCAACTTCGGTATTTGAACAAAAAGTTACCAATGTACATAGGAAGTTGACATAACCCCTCGAGAGATCTAGACTAGCACGTATCATCAGCAAGGGGCCATGCGGCTATCGCCTAGCTGCTACCCTAGCTAGGATATCCGGCACATTGACGCCATTACATCCCTGGGGTGATTGGACCGCGTTGAAGATCATGTGGTTGAATATAGTGTCACTCAAGTCGTATATTCGCTTGTCCTGGCCGCCAGCCTCCACATCCTAGACTTTGAAATTGATCTGCAGAGATCTGCACAGACTCTTGCTGGGGTTTACTCCCGGGCGGGGCCACTGCATCTACGATGTGACAGCGTAAAAGGCGGTCAATGTCCTCCCGATCCCATGAAAGAGTCATCAACGCCTTGAATTCCATGGTGAAAACCTTGCCTGTTGCGGCTGCCAAGCAGCTTGTCACTATCCTCAACAGCACAACGCTATGGACGCTCTCGCAGTCGGTGAAGACTCCGAGAGCCTCGCTGTAAAGTATGAGCTTCACAGCCGAGCTTGGCGTGGCCAGAATGATACCATTTTTACAAAAGCGTCACAGTGCCAACACACGATGGTCTGAAGGCCTGCTTGAAGCAGTGATACTAATGGCTGGAGCGTTAGAACATCCCAGTCAAAGTATGCACCCCCTTAACACTGCAGCTGCTCATGTCGGTTGTTATCTGACTGGCGCTCGACATGGGTGCTCTTTTGCCTGTTTGCCACCGTTGGCGTCGCCAATCGGTTGAGCCGTAAAGAATGGAAGGCAGTTATAACCTTTTTGGTCCGTGACGAGCCGTACTGGTTGGCGTTAGTGGTAGCTTCGTCGGTGAAGTCTATGTCGATGTAGATGCAAGTGGGCCGTATATTGGATGAGCGGCATGAAGCGCAAAGAAAGATTCGAAGGATAAATGAAGTGACGATCCCGGCTCCTTTCTTAGCTGGACAACTTACACGCGATAGAATGTATTGCCGCCCAGCCCTGTTGTCAGGTCGTAAATAGTTTAAGTTGCTTAAATTGGTAAGTCGATGCTGTCGAGCCCTCATACTAAGATTAAGAAAAAGCCAAGCTACCCATGATATTAATCAAGCCCGAACCTAGCAGAAGTCTGAGGTCGTCTTAGCCGAGACGGCTCTTGATGCAACCATGCATGGTCGTGCGAGTTTTGCGCCTCGGTATGTGAGGGACGAAGGTAGTACTAACAACAGAAAGATGCATAATTAGAACAGCAGAGGAGTACTGAGCGGAGGCAAAAAGGCTGGGGATTAATTAACATAAACAAGTCGATAAGGGGTGATCATAGCGCTCTGGTTGGTTCGTATTTAAAATGTCGTACGTGTTCAAACTCTATTAAAGTTGGGGTGGTATATACTCTAAGCATACCCTTTCGGCACAACCAACCACGGAAGTGCTTCTGCTATTGGATAGTTTAGAAGTAAGTTTGCTGTCGACTGCAACCTCAATGAGTCGTGTTACACCTTTACCATGCCTGTGGCCGGTAAGACAGGGTTCACATTTAGGGCCAGGCCGTGGCCTGCTGACTTGTTGATATTAGATGAAGATCCTTGAGACCAAGGAGCCGAATTAGGCAACACACCGCCCTTTCCCCATCCACTCTACCGGTACCTGGTAATATAACGTACTCCAAGCAGGACGTCCGCCCAAGTGGTTCTGGACTCTAACTCCTTCCTATACCGTACTGAAAGGCTACTAGCAGCTCTAACAAGCGGTGGAACAATCCTAGACCACGGATACAGCCCCGGTGAGTAAAGTTCGTACCAGAGAAGAGCGCTCTATGTTAGCTTGAACTAACCAATAGAAAGAATTGTTATTTCCCCGGAACCTTACCGTCATGGCCTTCAAGAAGCGTCAAGTACTTGGCCTTGCTGTTGTCACGGGAGTGTTTATCTTCACTTTCAAGTCGCTAGATTTCAGAAACAGCGTCTCGAAACAACCATGGCTGCCAACCTTGGTCGTCCCATCTGGACATCTTGACCATACCGCCAACTCGGCCAGCCCCTCCGAGACCCCTTTAGACTTCTGCAGAAATAGGCTTGGGCCAGACTTCCTCGAACGCTTCAGTCGCTGCAGCACTAAGTACTCCTCCGAAGAATCAGTGTCTGATCTTACCTGCTTCCACACCCCTAAGCCGTGGCCGCCAGGTCCAGAGTCCATGGACTCATTTTGCATCGCTCAACGTGGAATTTCTTTCAATGTCGAGCAGCAAAAATTCTCCATCAAGGCAAAACTCCACGACCCAACCCCTCAAGGACCAAGTGAATGCACAGTCCCTTTTCGAGAGATATCCTCTTACAATTATCTTACTGGACCCAAGTTCATACTCAACGAGTGGGTCAAATTTGACACGGCAGCGGTCGTGACCGACCCAGATGCTTCCTCAAAGAGCTCTACTCAAGAGAGCGAAGGAGTTTTGGTGTTTCTCAAGAGGGAGGTGGGTGGCAATCTCTGGCATGCCATCAACGAGTTCATGGCCCTGATGATCACGTTTGATGCGCTAAAGAATGCCCCAAAGACCACACTGGGAGGTGCCGACATTTTCGGCCTCAACCCGTTATCCACCACAGAAATCATCATTCTCGACGACCTTCCCGACGGTTATCTTTTTGATCTGTTCCGGCTCTTCACTGGATCAAAGCCTAAGCGACTGAGTGAATGGGTGGCCAGTAGAGAGGTTGACAAGACGACCGGGTCTATAGAGTACGGTGGCAACGTCATAATACCGCTTGCAGGATCCGCCAACCCTCTCTGGAGTGACTGGAACCGGATGGACTGCACCGACAACACGCAGTTGCGTGTCTTTGTGCAACGCATCTTTGACCTTTACGGCATCTCACGGACGCGCGAGCGCGCCAATCCCCGAGTTCAGGTCGGCTTCATCGTCAGGAAAAACTCACGCTGGCTCAAGGGCCTTGATACCCACCTCTTCGCCGCAGTCAAGGACAAGTTTTCCGACGTGGCCGACTTCCGCCTTCTGGACTTTGAGGAGATTCCGTTCAAGGAGCAGATCAGAGTTGCGCGAGATACTGATGTGCTCGTTGGGATGCATGGCGCCGGCATGACCCATACAATGTTCATGGAGGAGGGACGGGGAGCACTGGTGGAGATCCAGCCAGAACGGCTCTGTCACTGGGGGTATCACAACCTAGCCAAGATGACTAGGCAAGAATACTTTATCGCGGGTGCCAGACGGCTGTTTGGACATTGTTACACCGTACCCGAGGGTTTGCCCGGTGCGGGCGAGGTTCAAGTGGTGTATGACGATGGGTCGGACCTACCGATCGATATTTCGCGGTGCTACACTTACACCACGGATGCCTCGGCCTGGTCCTTTGAGTGCTCAGACCCGAAGGTTACAGGCGGCAATAGCTCCTTCTGGACCTGTAAGCACCGTGATGCGAACGATGAGTGGTACAAGACATGCACCAAGAAAGAAGCTGGTGACATTTGGTGGATGACAAGATACGTTATGGAACAGGACCGATTTGTAAAGCTGGTTGGTGACGCTATAATGGCGACTTATCAAAAGATCCAGCAAACAGATTGAAATATATGAGGAAATTTTGAACGCACAACGGTTAGCGTTCATGGAAGGACATTCAGGAATTCAGTCCAAGAGTGAAGAGAAAAAGAATAGACTATTAATTGTTGTATATCTTTTTTTTAACCGCTGGAGTATGCGATAGCGACCAGGCCGTCGTGCCGTGTCCCGCGCCGGCGACGCTTCTTTCAATCCCAAGCTACTTTCGATGCGGCTGGTTTACATCCGGTTTCAAATCACGCATCTGAACCAGCCCTTCCTCGTCACCGAGTTTCCTGTACGTATGGTACTTCATGGGGCCCCGTAGGCCGACCTCATGCGGCTCTGCAGCCTTCCTTTGGTTATCGCCGAACGAATCGGCTTCCAAGGGAAGTCCTTTAGACACGATGCCGGGCCGGGAACCGCCACTAGCACTGTACCCGCTCTTGCTTGGCCAGCTCGCGCTGGTGCTCTTCTGTGCGCTGCTGTCCTTGGCGTAGCCGCTCGATGTGGCGACGGTGGTGCCTCCGAGCTTGGGGAAGATGCGGACCAGCAGGAGTCGTAGGCTCGGCATACAGGCACAAAAGATGCCAACCTTGATCTCGATAAGCGACCAAAAGGTGATATCCCAACTGCTTTGCGTTGGGTTATCTGAGCTGGCAAAGTCGACCAGCGATTGCAAACGTAGAACGCTGACAACAGTAATCAGCGTTCCGACGACGAACATGGCGCCCACCCCGAATTTCTTCTTCCAATGCATTTTCAGCGTGCGCAACTGCCATAGAGGAACAGCCAGCATCCATATATCGACCGCAATACTGATGGCGGCGTTGGACCAAGCCATAGCATTGACATTGATGCATGTGCCCTCGTGTTCGCCGTCCCATTTCGTCCAGAAATATGAGATCGGGTTGCATTGGAAAATGCCGACCAAAACGAAAGCTATACCGAAGGCCAGGTTGAAAGTGATAGTAGCCCAAAGGATTTGGCGTATACCGCGAGATGGAAAAATCCGCAAGTAAAATAGGAGCAAAGATATTTTAAGAAGTGTTAACTCGGCGAAATATAACACTTCGACCGTGTAAAAAAAGCGGCCAAAGTTTTCGATCGTGGCGGGCTGCAATCTCCAAATGTCCATCCCCAAGCTACCCTGAGGTATCAAACCGGTGGAGATGACGATGGTGCTTGGTATACCCATCATAAGTGTTGCGATGATGCACCAGTCGTCGGGGCTGAGCATACCCAAACCGGTGCCGTCGGGCAGGATGAAGAAGCGCGTGGCGAGGCGCATTGTAACAAAGACTGGGGACAGACACCCCAAAACAATGCTAAGGATCCATAGCGTCTGGCGCCTGTCGCGTACCTCGTAGCCGCAAGAGGTTGAGGTAGTGTTGAGCGTGTGCAGCTGTTCTTTGATGGTGCAGCTCGCCTTGACGCATGTGGTCACCTCGCTCTGCAGTTGCGCGTTTGCACATATGCAGGCCTGGTCGAGAAGTCCGCAGGAAGTCTTGGGCACGGCTGTGAAGAGGCATATTTTCTAGCAAGACAGCCGGGTGCGAATTAGCTAGGACGCACTTATATGTTTGCCGATGGAGATGATCATAGTGGGCAGTGGGTGAAGTAATCTTCGTCTAGTTGGGTCGGGGTGCGAGGGCGGATCATACCGCACAGGCCGGCAGCTCCAATATTGCCTGGTCAAGCTGCGCCTGAACCAAAGCCGTCCAAGCTCCCAAGACCAGCAGGAGCAGGAAAGCCGGAAGCGACTTCATCGTGGCTGGATGTTTTGATTTTTTCTTTTTGGGTCGCTTCTTGATGTTGCTTCTTTGTCGCTTCACCTCTGCCCTTGTAGAGAGGCTCTGCCCTCGTGGGAATAAATGGCACCTTGGATGGGGTTCGACGGAACAATGTGGACAGTTGGGAAAGCAAAAGAATAACCGACAAATGCCCAGATGTGGTCGGGGGGTCGACTTGGTATAACAACAAAAACTTGGTACCGGACCCCGACCCGGACCATTCTACTTAAGGAAAGCCCGGTGACAGCCCATGTACTCCAGCCCTACATGTACTGTACGGTACAGAACGGTTACAAGGATACGAATCAACCCCTTACAGAAAAGTCTGAAAAGCCCGAACTGACGGCAATCCAGGCAAGTTTACACAGGTCAAAGGGTGCGGGATGTTGATAATAATCAGGCTTTCCATTCGATAACGCGGGACTTGAGCCCTAGACATAGTGGAGAAAAAGGGGTGGATTTGTGCCTGGGAAGTGCAACAGCAATTTATATCCCTTACGGATACCCATGTGCCATCGTCCTTGTCGTCTAATAGTAGAAGCATCGGCCACGCGAGCGAGATCCAGGCAAGGATGATTAGACGGGGAGCTGACTGACAAAACATGCCCAGAAAACCTTGCTGTGAGCATATCCCACAGGGGGCCAGGACGCCAGGGTCGCCCTCCAAGTTCGGGTTGATATGGAGGACGGTGGTGCGGGTCTTTCCTGGCTGTCAAATTCTTTATCTCTCTCCTCCATTTTCCCCCAATCATAGCTATTTTTTATCCTCAAAACTTACCGAGACACCGAGGTCTAGACGTCGATAAATCTTGGTATATATATTGTAATTCAAAATGAGGGGGTCATGCAGGATGTGATATCGAAGCCAGCGAGACGTGATGCAGATCACATTAAATTCTGCGCTTTATTAGGCTCGTTGTCCCGGACCGATGTTACCAAGCTTAGGGGTCACCTTCAGCCCTGGAAAGGGGTGTTTAAGCCTCTCCAGTTTTCTCTGTGGCCAAAGTACCATCATTGGATGGGGATCCGGAAGGATGCCGAGATTGGCACTGCTCCGAGGTTTTCAGACCGGGCTCGAGTGGGGCAAGATGGTTGTTGTTTCAAAATACCTGCGGGCAAAGAGGGCAGAGTAGCATGCTAGATGGATCCTGGATCCTTCTATTCCAAATCGCCACGACGTTTTCTGAAAAACAGATCCAATATTGATGAGAAGGTCTTGTGTTTTCCGCGTTTTTGATAAACAAAAAAGCAGGAAAGGTCTTAATCACGCTGTTTTAAAGACCTACTGGATTTATATACGTTATGTAAAATGGCCACGGTACCGATACAATTGCTTGCGTCCATCTCTCCCTGGGTAGTGTACCAGCGATGAGATGTAATTATAGTATATGGTAGACAGACGAGTACCTAAACAGTTAGGAACAGCGAGGAACAGCGAGGAAAGGAGACATGATACAAGGAACACCGACCAAATGTTTCCGCAGACCAAACAAAGCAAGCTAAAGCTCGTAAAAAAAGAGAACACTCAGCAGCAGCCAAAGCTTCTGCAGCAACAAATGATGCATCCAACAGCATAGCCCGGGGAAGGCCCGGCGATGGGGTAGGTGCTATGCCTTCACTAGTACATAATCATTAAAGCACGTGTGTTTGTGCGTTGAGCTCTTCCGAGATTCAAGGAAGGACGAGACTGGAGAGGCACCTGGCAAAACAACGACGATGGTGATGGGTTCGCGTATTTTGACTGGGGTTAGTAGGTGTTTAGCTGGGATAAAAATGTGGGGTGGAACGGCCTGTCGGTAGGTTGCAAGACTTGATGGTCTTCGATATGACAGGTTGACGTTTAATGGAACGTTGCTTTGCTTTATGTTTAAGCGGCGCCACTATACTACTGCCCAAAGTGCTTCACTTACAAACGACCATCATCGTCCCTTGTTTCAAATACACGTTCATAGGTCTGCTGTTTGTCAATTCCGTGCTTCGAAAGTGCCAAAGACACCGACTGACGTAAGACGGGAGCAAAGACAAAGGATCGTCGTACATGAAGGGGTAAAGAATTGGGCGGACAAGATGAATCTATATTTCCATTAAGAGAAGATGCAACTCGAACCACTTATCTCGACTCTTCACGCTAATCCCAGCACAAACGGCTCGAGCCGGTGTCAGCCCGATTGACACCAGGCGGCTGCCTTGGATACGCAACTTTTGAACTCACTCACGCCGTCCTCAGCTTTTAGTTGACAAGCTAGGCACAAAGAAAAATCCCTTTAGCAAACGAAACTCCCAATTGATAGCAATAGTAGAGCTAGACTCATCTTGAGCTTGGTAGCTTGTTAGGATGTGGTGAATGTGCCTATTCTACAAGGGGATTGCGGCCAGGGGTCCATGGCAAGGGTATGTTTTTTTTCCGCACCCAAGCACGATAGGCGTTTGTTGGGATGTCATCCGAACATGCGACTGGAGATCAGATGAGCGACGTCTAGGTGAAAGATTTTCCGAAGTTTATCCAGATACTCTATCCTCTACAATACACACGTTGTCATAAAAACATGACTAGAAGAATGCCGTCATGCCCCGTGCGAAAACGAAACGACAGCATACTTGCCGCTCCAACCCCATTTCCTCATTGAAGTGTTGTCAGCGCCATCCTGCTCGCGTAGCTTTTCGTCCTCGCCAGGCTTCAGACCGACAACAACGTCGGCTTTGCAGGTGCGGAGCGCAAGGACGTTGAGGCCGCTGCCGGGGCCGAGCGGTCCGATAGCTTCGGCAAACGGTGTTGTAGGGTCCCACATGGCCTATATTATATGCCCACAACAAGGTTAGTCAAATTGTAAAAAAAGAAAAGCCAGATCAGGTGGGATACGCACATCTCCCGTGAGCTTCCTGTAGTTGAGATCCCCCTTGAATATGACTAGCTCGCTAGTTTTCAGCTCCTCATATAGCTCCGGAGCAACTGCAGGCAACCTCCAGTAGCTGCCTGCATGCGTCCAAAAGGCGTTTGGACGTAGGATGATCTTGCCCTCGGCGTAAAGCTCGGTCCAGTTCTGGAAAAGGAACTTGAGGTCGGTAATTTCGGCCTCGGAAAGAGCCGCGGGTACTGTGCCCTGCAGCGACTCATCCTCAGACTGTGTCTCGTAAAAGGCACGCGGGTCCGCGAGCGCATTGAGTAGAGCCCCGAAGTCGGCAGGCACAACATCGGACACGAACCAGGGCATCTCCTTGGGGTGGAGCACGACCGAGGTGGCAAGGTTCGATGACAGCAGGTAGCCTGCAAGGATTATGTCGACGTACAGCTCGAACCCTGCATTGTCAAGGACAATGTCGACACGGCGTTCTTGGTCGGGCTTGCTTGCCTTGGCCTTGCGCAACGTCTCGAGTGCGGCTCCCAGATCGTTTACTAGGATGTTGGCCTCGGCGGCGCGACGGGCCTCGGAGCCCTGGAGCTTCTGGATGTCGTCGTACGAGAGGGTGGTCAGGAGAGAAAGGTCCGTCGCATTGCCCCACAGGCAGATCTCGCACATTTCGCGGAACAGCAGATCCTCAGCTGCCGGGTCGGCCGCAGCCTTGTGCTCGTCCAGCTGCTTCAACAGCGCGCCATAGCGAGCGGCGAGCTCGAGCACGGCCGGGCGAGACGAGCGAAAGGTATTGATCTTCTGGCGAGCAAAGACATCGTAGGTCTTCCAGTGTTGGGAAAGGGAGAAGCTAGTGTGGAGGCGGCGATAGAGATAGCACTCGCTGTAGAGCCAGTTCATGTTGAGCCATGTCGGGTTGTTGAGCTGCTCGAGCTCCTTGTTGTATAGGGCGACATCGGGACGACCGTCGTCGGGGATAGGGCTGTAATGATGTTGCCGGTTAGCTACGGGGCTATGTAGCATGCTTGGGAACAAAATGAAGGGTATCGTAGACATACGTCAACTGGCGGTCGTGCTGGACTTGATACTTGAGCTGGGCGAGTTCGTTGACAATGGTCTTGCCCTCACCCGACTTGTCCGGGTCGTCGCACTTGGCTACGGACCGGTAGGCATCGTCAATGGCCTGTGTGATGATGACAGGCCAGCGCTCGCGGGCCGAGGTATAGGCAAAGGAGTTTCTGTCGCCAGTCGAGTAGGCAGCTGGCGGGAACAGGTCGGGAGTCAGGTCTAGGAGCTCAACGAGGGGGATGATTGCCCAGGGGATAACACACGTATCTTGGGATCGTGTTCCATCGCGTCCGACCGACTGTAAAAAGAAGTGATGATGCAGGACGGTCCGAATTGGGCTTATTCGACGAACTTGGTCCAATCTCGATCAAGCTTGTTTCTGTGAGTTGAACCTGGACCACCTAGCGTTGAAGCAATCGGCGCGCAGGCGCGGGGTACGGCTCGATCTCAATTCGAACGCGTTCAGGGGGAGGGGAATGTGGATCCATTATCTAGGGTTGGGCCAATCAGAGTACTGCTGGTGAATACGGTACGGTGTGCAGTACACCCTTTTCAACTCGTGTGCCTGCCTCCCAAGACTGTTCGGGAGCAAATTTTATTGAGCAGCGTAGTGATATTGGATGTCTTGACAAGGAGGCGGGAAGTTGAATGTAACCTACAGAAGTAAGCTGAATATTTTTGCAGTGCACGATGTAGTTGGGTTGGGCAGTGAAACACAGCTGTGGCTGCATAATCGCACACACGCACACACGCACACACACAAACACATACACGACGGACGCTAACCTCAACCCCGCAAGACAAGTTTGGCTGGACGAATATGCTAGGGATAGACAAACGAACGGTACTATGTACATCTACCTAGCGGAATATACTAGTAATGCGCCGTAATAATTAGCAATTCTTTAACACGAGGAAACCGAAACCAATTGGCCTTTTGCCACCAAAGAAGGAGCTCATGACATTATGTGACGTATTGACGTAGCAATTGGTTGGCCCTTGAACACATACGGCAGCCAACCATAACGGGCAGG
Organism: Pseudopyricularia javanii; assembly: GCA_031001725.1. Classification (NCBI taxonomy): domain Eukaryota; kingdom Fungi; phylum Ascomycota; class Sordariomycetes; order Magnaporthales; family Pyriculariaceae; genus Pseudopyricularia; species Pseudopyricularia javanii. The sequence continues at coordinate 24,163 of JARHUK010000030.1, forward strand.
CGCACCGAAATGCTACTCCCCCACTGAAAGATGCGGGGGCCTCGGCGCTTGCGTAGGACGCTGCAACTTTTTTGAACCACCAAAACAGAAACCAAGACCTCAACGGACGACTTGGCCGCTGTCATTTTTATTATGCAACAGAAAAGAAGAGGCCACACACACAGCATGTCCATGGTTCTGCGACAGCCAGGTGCGGATCTTCAGGGGACCAACTGGCTGCCGTTGGCGACGCGTCTGTCCAAGAACTTGGCTATTTAGCCATGAGATTGGTCCACAAGAAAAAGCTGCGCCTCAAGTCTGGCCAACATCAAGTGGCTGTTCGATTTCTACACGAGCACGAGACGAGTTTCTGGATACAAAACAAGGTATTCCAATTCATCATCTTCCAGTCGGTTCTCGAACTCAACACGGGCTTGGCTTCCGTTGTGTTAACAGGGCATTCGCCCAGCCTATAGCAGACCAAAATCCACCACACTCCCTCAATTCCAAGCCGTCAAGTCGAAACACTTGTCCCTCGGTTCAGCTGTTAAGTGATTGGCATGATTTCCGCTCTCCAAATTACAATTTCCATCTCGCTTTTGTTTTTTCTCTTGTCCATCCTGCATCCATTCCACTTCCGGTCAAGCTGGTTGGTGAATCCTTCATACTACTCGAGAAACTGCACATGCAGTCTGACCTCGATACAGCAGCATTCGCGTACAACGTACCGCGTAACCCCAACTTGACCTTCCCTTGGCCCTCATCTCCGTCGATTTATCCTTCGATCCCACATTGATTTCACACAGGCGACCCAATCAACTCACGCATGAAATATTTACCGCCAGCCATGGCTCAGCTAATCACTCAATATTTTCTTTGATGATGACGAGCCGTTGAACCAATGCTTCCCAGGAGACCCATTTCGCTTAGACCCTATCCTTCCCATGACAGGCTTCTCCAGACTTTTCATCCCCGGATGACCACTAACGAATCCGGGGAAACCCACTTCAATGGGAAGTCTCCGGGCATAAGACGGTTCATTTTATGCGAGCCAAAAGGACCTGCCCAATACGACGACGTTAGTTGTCTATGAAGTCGTGAGTTTTTTTCTTTTTTTTTCTTTTTACTTGCCCAAAGGCCGCTCACGCTCAGCCCATTTGGGAATCTCGATGGCGGCATCCTGCGTAGAACAAGAAAACAAGTGGCAAAGCATCCTGCTGATCAGTGGGCAAGGCCCCCCTTCGACATCCATGGAGATTACGACTGCCTCTGGTCACCTCCGCTTGCGCCGTGAAAATCTCTGTTAGTTGTACAGTATTCACTCCTCATAGTCGGCTCACATCCCCAACCAGGTCCAGAACAAACCCAGCCCCACAACACCATCGTCATGAACCAGGATTCAGCCTTCATCCCCTCCTCTTACTCGGCCTACTATTCCCTCCCTCCGGATCCGCATGATGTCGACCAAGTGGGTAGGTGTTGGACGACCCCGGATGCCTTGATTTTCGGAGCCAAGCTCTGCCGCTCATGCGAGGTACGAACCTCCGCAGCCATCACATCCCATCCACTCACACACCACCCTCCCTCCGCCAAGCAACCATCACCAAACCCTGGACCGCGTCGAGGCCTACGACGACGCCTTCGGTTGGTGCCCTTGACCCCTGAGAAACATCTTTCAACGTATGGGGTAGCATTTCCCCAGCCTCTCTCCCGTTTTGACAAGGCACTCAACAGTCTCCGGATAGCCCTTGCACATGCGTTTTGGGCAAAGGCAACCGAGGTGGAGTGATGATGCATCTTGGATCGGCGCCCTCTGTTCTTCACTCCTCCACCCTCTGCTTGTATAAATTTGACCGCTTCTCTTCTCCCCATCCCCACCATCCTTTTCGAACTCACCATCAGACACTCTCGCTCTTCATCCAGACGTTCGCTCATCAAGGTCGTGTACAATACCAAAACAAAAAAGACTTCTTTTTTTCTCAGCAAAATACAAACTCCCAAAACAACATTGCCAACATGAAGTACACCGCCGCCCTCGTTGCCTTCGCCGGCCTCGCCGCCGCCCAGAGCATCAACGACGTCCCCGAGTGCGCCCGCTCTTGCATCGGCACCGCCTCTTCCGCGGCCGGCTGCGGCGAGACTGACTTTGTCTGCCTGTGCGCCAACCGCGAGAAGATCGTGTCGGGCGAGGCCGCCGTCTGCGCCATCAGCGCCTGCGGTAACAAGATTGGTACGTTTTCACGTCTCCTCAGTCAGCCCTGCAAGGCACAAAAGACAATTGACACAAGCTAACATTACTTGCCCAACAGGTGAGGTCCTGACGGCCCTGACCGCCCTCTGCGACAAGGTCGCCGCCGGCACAAGCTCCAGCGCCGCCCCTCCCGCTGCCACCACCACAACCGCCGTCGAGACCAGCGCAGAGGTCACTCCCTCGGCCACCAGTGCCGAGGCCACCTCGACCGTCGTCACCTCGGTCGAGAGCTCTGCTGTCACCACCCACGTCTCAACCTCATCGGTCAAGTCCACTGGCGCCCCCACTACCACCGCTGCTGGCACCGTCCCCACCGCCGGTGCTGCTGCCCTTGGCCTGAGCGGCTTTGCCGCCCTGGCTGTTGGTGCTCTGGCCCTGTAAACGGGCTTGCAGAGGAATCAATGTGATGTGACGGGGTGTTGCTGCATCTTTGTTCTGCCATTCTAGCATATATACACACTTGCAGCTGCAGACCTTGCAGTACTATGATAATAATAATACATACTAGCAAAATCAAAATTTGTTTGTCTTCAGTTAGTTTGACATCTAGCTACCTAGTTTTGATCTTGTGAACAGATGCCTCTTATACAATCACAATCACAGTCAGGTTCTCAGCGCAATGCAACAAATCACTTGAAAGCAGTGGTGTGCAACTGTACCTAGGTACTTGGGCATGCAGGTCATGCATGCACTGGCGCCACCATCGGCTAATGCAGGAACTCTGACTTCATGTTGCACCAAAAATACTCGACTAAATCTCATGCTAATGTTTGAGGGGTGTCACGTGCGATGTACTAGAGAAGGAGTGCGTTTGAAGTCTCTTAGGCGCAATATATCGTAGGCCTAACCAAAGGCCATGGGGTCCTTCGCCTGTACTTGACTTGGGATTTATAACAGAAAGAGCCTATTTAATAAGTTGTTATCCCAGGCGGCCGCGAAGACAGTTTGAATAATAATTATGTTATTTGCTGCGAGACGTATAACGTTGGGTACCCCCTGATCGCCCCCCCCCCTGATGG
>JARHUK010000031.1:0-34033 GCA_031001725.1 Pseudopyricularia javanii
GCCCCGGCTAGTCCGGACGGTGGGCCGGCAGCGCGCCGCCGAGATGGCGTTGCTCGGCAGGACGGGCTACGGCGCCGAGACGATGCGGGACTGGGGCGTCGTCAACTTCGTCGTCGGGGATGGCGAGGTGCTGGGGGAGGCGCTGCGGGTCGCCGCTGAGGTGGCGGCCAACTCTCCCGACGCCGTCATCGTCAACAGGGAGGGGTTGAGGCTGGGATGGGAAGGGGTCGGGCCGGAGCTCGGGACGTCGTTGCTGGTGCAGGGAATGTACGGGCGCATCGACGGAGGGGAGAATATGAAGGAGGGAGTGAGGAGCTTTGTGGAGAAGCGGAAGCCAAAGTGGGTGGACAGTAAGCTGTGAGGGTAGGGTTTCCTAAGGTCTGGCCCGATTCTGTCGAGTTTTGGTGACGCACTTCTTTTCGTCTAAACATCACCTCAACAGCGTCACTTGTCCGCTAACCCCCGTATCTAGGATGGTGGTCTCGCCAAGCATAGTCCATAAGAACACCTCTGGCCTCAGCCAATTTGCCCTTCTAGGGCTGGCCATGACAGCTTGAACACCATAGGTAGATTTATAATCACCAACAGTCGACAGAGTAAGCGAGAGGTCTATTTGTATCTTCCGGAAACAAAAGTGGTATCGTTGCCATGCGAATATGTAGGAAGAGGCTATCCACAAAGAAAGGAGGGAAAACGAACTCAACAACAAAATACAGCAAGCCCAACTTTTTCTCATCCAAAGCAGCAAAACGAAAACAGCAACCCCGACCTCGTCACACCCTTTAATCGAAGTGAATCCTCCACAGCTCCCGATCGCAACCCGCGACAAAGTCGCTCCTGGTATGCATCGTGAGCACATTATCGCTCACCAGCATATCTCCATCATTCCATGAGTGGTAGTATGCCACGCGGCGATCATGCAGCACACTGTCAATCTTGGCGCACACCTCCGCGCTGCCACCGCTCTCCTCGACGCCCTCGCCATCAACCTCGATCATGGTCTCGTCAAACGCCGTCTTATCGCGCGACCACGGCTCGTGGTAGCGGAGGCACGGCACGCCGGTGCTGGGGTGGTCGACCACGAGCTCGAGGTTCTTGAGCACGGTGGCGTCGAACGCCGACGTCCTCACCGACCAGCGCATGCCGCGCAGCAGCTCGACAGGCAGGCCCTTGTCGGCGGCCAGATACCTGAACACCAGCCGCGACGTCGAGAAGAGCGTGAAGCCCGTGTTGGGAGGCGACGGTGTCACGGCCGTGAAGAACTGGAACTTGGGCGGCACGGGCACCAGCTCCTCCTCGCCCGCTGCCGTCAGCCGCTTTTCCGTCTTGAAGAGGCCGTCGAAATGGAAGGGCATCCACTCGGCCGACAGGACGTTATTGAGCCCGCGTGTGTCGGCCCCACGGTCCTTGACCTCGAGCACCAGTCCGAACTTCCAGGGCAGCGGCTTGCCAAACTCGTGCGCCTTTGATACGAATGCATCGCGGACCTTGGTGCCGGCGAAGTCGCGCAGCACCACTGGGGATGCCAGCTCGCTCAACGCCCGGACCCGGCCCGAGTCAATGTCCGACAGGCTTAAGGCTCCCGGGCCTGCGGCGGGCCGGATCAGCCAGCCGGCGGGGTAGATGGGCTCAGCAATGATGCCGCCCTTGTCGGCGCCCCAGGCCAGCAGATCAGACCGCTCCCGGAAGTAGCTCGGCCTGCCTTGCGCGTCGCGCACCATCTCCAAGGTCTCGTCAGCCTCGAAGGCGCTCCTCGTCCCCGTGGTCATGGTGCCGTCCAGCGCAAAGGCTACGACGCAGTGCCACGGCGTGGTGAAGATGCCATCGGCCGGGAGCGGGGCGATGGGTATCTTGATGTGGCCCGCGCTGGGGTGGATGCTCAGCCGGACCGAACCCTCGCCGAACCGGGTCTTGATGGCGCGCGCGAAGGCGTCGCCCCGCCGGAGCATCTGCTTTGCAACACGCTCGACCGCCTTCTTGTGCTGCGTCTTGGTGGGCCGTGGCGACGGGTCCTGAGGCGCCGGCTCCAGGTCCGTCAGCAGGAAGCGGATGTAGCCCCGGTACGTCATGCACGTATCCTCGCTCTCGGCGATGCTCAGACTGGGGTCGTATGATTCGTCAGCATACATCTCGATCAGGGACGAGCGCAGCGACGAAGCATTGGCGACGTAGGTGGCCTCGTCCATGACGGCGGGCAGCTGGGCGGCGGCGGGGTGGTCCTCTGGGAGCAGGTCCCGGAGGCGCGAGAACTGTATGTGGCTGTGGCCGGCAGCGACGGCCATGGCGCGCAGGCTCTCGCCGTAGGCCCAGACGTCGGCATCCGACACGCCGAGGAGGTCGTTGTACACGAGCCCGTCTGACACGATACGGAGGGTGGCGCCGTGGTTGTAGACGTCCTGGATGGCAGCGCACATGCCGTTTAGGTTGGCGAGGGCAAAGGCCTCTGCCATGTCGGGCAGGGCCCCGAGGATCTTTGCATGGCGGTTGGGGGATTTGAAGGGAAACGCCGGCAGGCACATGGATATCGGCTCGCTCCTGGCCACCTGGGAGTAGATCCCGGCGAGGAACTTGGGGCCATCGATGGCTGGGTCATAACTGCCTGGCCGGGCCGTGGGCCTGTAGCGGTGGATGATATCGAGGATCTGCTGCGCCTTTGCGAGGTGTGTCGGATCCGGAAATGTCGTGAGGTCTGATACGGACGTCGTCAATAGAGCGGCATCTCTATACGGGGGCGTCAAAGTCTTGATCCCCTTCTTCTGGTTCTGCCAATCACTGGGAAAGTTTGGCTCGTTGGGAGGCGTGACAGGAAGGGCAGAAGGCATGATGACGGTACTGAAGGAAATGTTGGGGTTTGGGGATGCGGCTATCCCGATGAATAGGAGTAGATGTGACGGCCTTGAAATGAGTGACTTGTCTGAAAGGTGAAGGAATATCGACCTCCTCACAAAAATGACTGGATCGAGTGAGCAGCTTTTTGTAGCGATGGGCTTGTGGACGGGTGAAGATACTAAGCAGGGAGCAAGCGAAATTTCCCAAGTCGGCTAGGTACTTCTGATATACATACTACATATGGCCAAGCGGCGGCAATGGGCCATCTCCGCAGGTTCGTATATCGTGTTTGCTTGATAAACGGTCACGCTACTACCCACCCACCACGGACATGAAGCTGTTGCCACACCCAGGGGCAACATCTACTATGTGCCCTAATCGGCTGTTAACGAGACCCGGGAAAAGTTCTGGGCCGTAAGATATGACGCTAAGGACTAACAAGGAAGCTCCTGTAGTTCACCATCATCTGCCGAAACAACATTGTATCTTTTTGATGATGACAAACATGGCATCACCCCATGGTTCTGAAGCACCTTGGCCCTATCCGAAGAGAGACCGAGATATTGATGAGTACCTCGACGGAGGGCCCATAGGGTTCCATTTTATGCCCCGTAGGGTGTCACATCCGACACCATTGTCACATTTCCCAGGTTACCAAAACACAGGCTCGCCACTTCCTTGCCATTCCATAGCGGCGGAGATGTGCACAAAACTGGCGACAATAGCGCGCAAAGATTCCGCATAACCGATTTGGATCCCCCTGGAAAGCTGTCGACAGGTACGAAACTGGATGTGCCATGTATACAAACGTACAGAACAACGTAAACAGCTTGCTGTTTTTTTTGTTCCCGTGCCATTTCTGTATTCCCTATAGCGCTTACAAGGACAGGCCAGCAAAAGCATCACCGCAACTGTTGCGAGCACAGTTGCAAAAACCTAGACCAGAGCTTCCTGGACAGGTACCTTTTGACCGGTGGCGCAATCTCTACAACTAAAACAACACGCTTGGCTAATATAAGTTTCGCCAGCATTTCCATGTCACTGGTCCCCCTGCCAATGCATAACTTGTCCCTAACACCTCGGCAAGCTTGCACTGCAGATCGTCTTGCTATATTATACTACATACCTAAGATAGATGATACAAAGTACCTTACCTGAGCTTGATATTGCTCGAGTCATGTCTTTGCCGAATCTCCACAAATACGTCAGATACCCTTTAAACGAGTTAAAGTGGTACTATGTAGTAGTATGTACTAGTACTACATCTAGAAGGTGTCATGTCGTCGGATTCTTTACCTGGAGGTCCCCCACAACGGTGGCCCACATCGGTAATTATGCCGTATGCGAACTCCTATACCATTAAGCGTAATACGGAACCAATTGATGGCCAACCGGTTTGTAAACTACTTACTGTATGTTCATAGGTGTGCTCACATGCACGGGCATGACCGCGGAGAAACGTTACGCCAGGATTGCCCTGGACACAGACACGTGAAGAGAGAGGGCGGCGCTATGATAGACGATATGTTAAGAGCTATGACGGTAACCAGATAAGAGGTTCGAAATACACCGAACCTCGAGTTTTTTATCGGCGTTGATTCTTGATCAATGGGATTGGAATAATTCGCCAAGCATGACAGGTCAGAGTTCTTGGGCCAAGCCAAGCCAGCAGTGCAAACGACAACGATAACAAAGGTTGCCTTCCCATCTACCAACGACATGCCGAACTGGTCCTAACTTCGTATCACCATATCCTCTCATCAATACATACATCCACTTCCCTTGGTTAACTATACCCCCAGTTTCCTCACCAGTTTATACCTACAACCGTCTCGATAGCCCATACCCTCCATTACTCTCAGACAACACCAAAATGGGCCTGGCACTTCAACCACAACAAGTCATGGACCAGCAGGTTGACCTCGTCGTTGTGGGAGGTGGTCCTACAGGTCTTTTGTCCGCCCTGCTCGCTGCCCGACTTGGCCTGACGGTCTGCGTTATTGGTATGTCTGACCATGTGGCTGCCGTTTTATTCGAGATGTTATCTAACATCTCGTGACGCAGATGCCAAATCCCAGCCCCTGGAACTTGGCCGCGCAGACGCTCTCAATGCTCGCACGCAACAGTACCTTGAAGTCGTGGGCATCCTCGATGAACTGCTACCCCAGGGCCTCGAATGCAACAGTAAGTTTTTCCCATACGACCGATAACGTATACACAACTAACCAATCCAACAGCAAGCTCCACCTTCTCCGAGGGACAGTTCAAGTCTCGCCAGAGCCACTGGTGGACAAGTCTACGGCACTGCCTGCACAAGAACTTTCTCATGATCGGCCAGCCCGTAATTGAGAAGCTACTGTTCGACCGTCTGCCCGCGTCCGCGACGGTCCACTACTCGGAAACCGTCACCTCCATTGCCGAAGATGCCGACTCCGTCACTGTCCACACCAGTAGCGGTCGCACCGTTCGCGGGCACTACGCTGTGGCCGCCGACGGCGCACGGTCGGCCGTCCGAACCGCCCTCAACATCCCCTTCACTGGCACAAAGCCAGAGATGCTGTGGGCGGTGCTGGACACGTTTATCGACACCAGCTTCCCGCGCTGCAACGAGATCATAACCTTTGAGCACAAGGGACAGAGCAGGGTCTCATGGATCCCACGTGAACGTGACATGGCGCGCTTCTACGTCCTTCTAGATGGCGGTGAGGTGACGCAGGAGAGGGCTGAGGCGTCTATCAAGGCTCACATGGCGCCACACACGATTGACTTTACGAGCACAGAGTGGTTTAGTACTTTTGATGGTCAGCTTATTCCTGTCTCTTTTTTGACTGGCACTTCACCGATTACTAACCTAGCCTTGAGGAATAGTCAAGGAGAGGATCGCAGGGACCTTTGTCTCCAAAGAGGGCACAGGACGCATCATCCTCGCCGGCGACGCCGCCCACGTGCACAGCGTCAACGGCGGGCAGGGTCTGAACACAGGCATCGCGGACGCGTTTGCACTGGCGTGGCGAGTCGTCCTGGCGGTCGACAAGCCCGGGCGATCAGGTCCTGCCCTCGCGCCAGATGCGGCGGCCAAGCTGATACGGAGCTATGACACCGAGCGGCGCCGCACCGCCGAGGGCGTCATCGACGTGGCGGCGCGGCTTGTCCGCGACACGGTGCGGACGGCCAAGGAGTACGTCGCGACGATCGAGCGCAACGCCGGCTACATCACGGGCATGGGCGTCGCGTACGATGGCACGGGTAGCGAGCTTGTGGACTCGTGCGAGCAGATGGGCTTCTGGAAGGCCGGCATGAGGTGTCCCGATGTCGTGCTGTCGCGCCCAGGGGATAGCGAGTCGAGGCTTTACTCAAAGGTCGCTTACGGCAAGTTCCTAATCCTGAGCGTCGGCGGGATCGAGACCGGGTCCGAGTTTGCAGAGGCCACTACACGGTTCACACTACTTCCTAATGCAGAGGCGTTGAAGGCCAGCGAGGCGCCCGAGAACAGCTATGTGGCGGAAGATATCAAGGACGGCGAGCAATTTGTTGTTGTGGTACGGCCGGATATGTACATTGGCTTTGTTGGATCCGGGGAGGGATGGAAACAGTACATGTCCCAGATATTTGTGCAATAGATTCGACAGGAGTGGCTATAAAATCTATAACAAAAACTATTAGAGATTTGAATATTCAGTATACGAGCGACATGCGACACATAAGGAGGCGTGACTTGTCAGTATAGAGGTGTAAATGTTAGACCTGTTACCCCGGGCTTCTCAGGACGAGTGGCAATGAATGAAAATGGTAGGTTGCTACTGTATGAAGCTCTGAGTTGATGAGTGTACCTGAAGGGATACTTATGAAGAAATTGAGTTATAGGTCGGTTCTGGGTAAGCCGATATCAAACATAGGACCTGAAAATGACTTGAGTTTTGGTGCGGGAAAACAAGGCAAAGCTATCATTTTGGGACTAGGTCATTTAATTTGGACCAGAGGTCGTGAGAGCATGTGGATGTGAGAGCATATGGATGTGATAGACAGTTGAAATTTGTAAACATGAATAAGCTACCGATGTTTAATTCTATAATTGGGATACTCACCTCGATAGACTCCAATCCCCCTGTCAACGCGGCAAAGAGATGTACAAGGATACTGCATGCTAGAAGCAAATAGACTTGACATATATATATATATACCCCAACAGTATGCATGATAAAATCGACCAGAACAACTCTAGTTAGCTGGAGGAGATGAACGCTGTAGGCCCGCCTAGCTGCTGTCATGGGGCTCGCCTCACAAGGGGACGAAACGCGACGCTCCGGCAACCTCGTAGATGCGTCCGCGCTCCGTCTTCCTCACACTGTAGACAATGGCCGGATCGACGGAGGCCAACGACACCAGTGACCTGTCAGCCGTGATCATGCGGTCCAGCAAGCTGGCATCGCAGAACATATTGTACGGCATCTTTACGCAGAGGGCGAAGTACCGTCCTCTGGAATCGGCCAACAACGCTGAGATACTGTCCTGGACTGGTGAGGGACCCTGGGCGCGCAGCCACGATGGGGTGGTGGACGAGAGCTGGTCGGGAGTCGGACACGAGAGGCCGGGGGTCCTGCCGCGGGAGAGGCGGTACTCCGCGGGTGTGCGGTTGAAGTACGGCCGCGCGGCAGAGTTTGATCGCCAGTAACCGCAGCAGCTGCGGCAGAGGAGGCAGTCAAGCTCGGCACAGCCGCAGCAGACGTGCTCCAGGTTAGCGATACTTGAAGAGGTATTGGACATACCTGCGGATTTCCGTGATGGTTTTTTTGTTGGGGCTGATGTGTGATTTCTGGATGTTACTGGGAGCAGTTTAGCTAGTCCCAATGGCGTCGAAGAAATACAATGTCTTGGGACGATTATGGGCTGTTAGAAGGAAGTATGTTTACGTTTATAAATGCTTGTTTTCCGTCTTTGATTTTGGTGGACTCTGGTTTCTTTGTTTTGATAACAATGACAATACTTCAACAACCACTTTGTTCTGGCAATTGTATTTGTTCGACTTGCCTACAGCTATGGACTGTAACATAGAGGTTAACAAAGGATTCCACACATCGAGGCCAGGGGCTAGGTTCTAGCAGCTTTCCTTGGGAAGTACGTCATACAGCACGGATGGCGAGCATTCTCAGAAACAATGAATTAAAAGTGCTGTAATTGGACTCAACGAACAGAGTTTGAATACGGATGAATATGCACAAAATATAAACATGGAGCCAGACAAAGGGCATTACTTCTTCTGAGCAGCCTCGATATGGTGCGAGGACTCGCCATCCTCCGCATCGGCGATCTTCTCGCTCGTAGAGACAACACCCCCTGTGACGTTCTCCAGGGCCGAGAGCTGGGCCATCTTGCCGCTGGAAACCCAACCTGTAGGAGGCGGATTGTTAGCACATATGTAACGGGCATTTCTGATTCCTCTAAGAAAACGACAAGATCAAACTTACTAGCTGACCTCCAGGCAGGCACGCCCTCGGCAAACATCTCGTCAATCTCCTCGAGCGACCGCCCGCTAAGCTCGTGGAGGCAAAAGTACGCCCACACCAGGAAGCAGACGCTGGTGGCGCCGTAGATAAAGGCTACCTTGGCACCCAGGCCGGCGTAGGGCTCGTTGAGCAGGTAGGGGAGGGAGAAGGTGGCGGCGAAGTTGGCAATGTCGGATACGACCCAGTAAACCATCGAGGTCTTGTCGCGCAGGCTGATATGCGAGATCTCGGATGGCACGATCTGCATGATAGCGCCAAAGGAGCCGATGTAGGCATACGGGAAGAGGATGGACATGGCGACGATGCCGCGCTTGAGGCCGTCGGTGGCAGGGGTGATGGCGCCCAGAATGCCCATCATCAGGAGGGAGACGGCGGCCAACGTACCGAGCGTGAGGAAGGTCTTGCGACGGCCGAGGCGCTCGATGAAGGTCATGACGGTGATTGGGCCGAGGAGGAGGACGCCGCGTTTGATCAAAGTGGCGGTGAATGGGTCCATGATGTTGACCTGTGCCAGGAAAACGGTACCATAGCTAGGTAAGTAACCCATTGATGTTAGCGGTTTATAGATCACACAATGGCAGCGCATGACGTAGAGGTTCAACTCACTTGGCGGCAAACGACATGCCCGTCAGCATGCTGGCACACGAGGCCACAATGGCAACAAGGGTGCGTTGCTTGTTGGTCCCCTTGAGCATGTCGCTCCACTTGCCCTTCTCGGCCGAGTCCTCAAGGGCCTGGCGCTGCAGGCGGATCTGCTCGTCGGTGTCGAAGCCCTTTTGAGCGCTGTTGAGGTACCAGAGCATGGCTCTGGCCTCCTCCTGCCTCCCCTTCCTCAGCAGCCAGCGTGGCGACTCAGGCAGGAAGGGCGACAAGAGCAGCGCCAGTGTGGGGAAGGCGAAGACGACGCCGAAGGGGATCCTCCATGACTCATGGCCGGGATATTTGCTGGTGAAGTTGGTGATAATGGACGAGATGAAGTTTGCAAAAATGTCTGTGGTTGAAAATCGGGTTAGTAAGTCTGTAGCAGAACTCCATGTGTCGTGGTAGTTGTCAATACTGACGGGAGAAGGTGTAAGAAGCCACCATCTTGCCACGAATAGCGCTAGGGACTAGCTCAGCCATGTACATGGGAACCAAGGCAGCCTGATAGTCCGGTGTTAGTCATACAGTTTTTGTATCAATATTCTCCTGGGGGTTGACTGACCTCCATTCCGATATGCGTCTGGAGCAGCATGCGACCAGCGAGGATTTGGCCGTACGAGGTTGAAGTGTAGGATATGGCGATGCCGGCCATGCAAATCGAGTTCATCAACAAGAACACCAGCTTGCGCCCGAAACGCTCGGTCAAGTGAGACGCGGCGACAACGCCCACGGCGTAAGTGATGAGTGGCAACGAGTTGAGGTATGCCAGCTGGTTGGAGGTGAGGATGGATTTGCCGGTGGCGGGGTTGTACTCTCCAAACATCTCAATGAACTCTTCGAGTTAAAAAAGAAAGATAAACGGTTAGAAATTTAAATACGGTAGACATGACAGCCAAGAAAGACTCACTGGGCATGGCCTGTGTTGTGTTGAGCACGCCGCTCTCGAAGCCATACGAGAACACGCTGATGCCCAAGGCGAAGGCCGCGATGAGCAGGTTGGAGCTAATGTGGCTCGAGAGCATCACATTGTGGTCCCTCATGAAGTTGAACATGTTGGCGGTAGGCGGCCAACCGGACCGGCAGGAATCTTGTCTGAATTTTTCTGCGAGCCCGATTCCTCGGCTGGATCAAAGTGCTGATCCAGAAGGTACAAGAGCACTTGAATGGCGGTGAGGAAGGCTCAAGATATTTTCAAACATCTGGATTAACTAAATACTTAAGTACCAGAGGACCAAACCCTTGGCCGCCCCGTGGGCGGCCAAGAGCCCAGAACTAATCTGCGGGGACCCCAGAAGAATTGGTTTGGTTACATTGTCCGAATCCGGCAACTTGGGTACTCCAGCTTCGGGGGATGGACCCGAAGGTTGATCGAGCTCAGTCCTTGACTCGCGCCTACTTGGCGGGCTGATAAACAGGACGCGGGAGTGGGCCGAGGGACAAACACAGAGGGCTTTACTCGGGTTGCATGGTGTTTAGTCCGGTGGTGAAAAGGGTTGAAGGACTTTGCAAAAACTATTGAAAATAACAAGCGAGATCTTAGAGGCCAGACACCGCCGAGGCGTCGAGGAGCCGTTGGCCTGCGTAACCATCGTGCGGAGTTGGCATCGGGGGCCGGCCACCGGGTTTATGCACCATGTAGTACAGTGGAGATGGAGCAGGACGTTCAAGTCAGTTTGCGGAGTGTCAAACTGCAAGCTGATTCGAAAGTGAAATGGTTGACTATCGTGGCAAGCATATAGATGGAACGGATATAAGCCATACTGGATAGAAAATAGACCGACACGTCGAGAAGACTAACAAGAAAAGGCTCTATTTGTAGTCGACATCTATTTGAAGGCAGTCTCAGGCGCTTGGAATATCAGATAATAAGGAGCGTCTGGAACTATTCCCGATCAGGCGCTGGTATGACCGGCATCCCAAGAAGACACCTTGCCGTTTTCTAGCGGGTATTTCTCGCTAGCTGCTTGGCTGAACCAACGTTGACACCCAATCATCAAGGGCATTCGTATTGTGACCAGACCGGTACCAGATCCTAGAGATCCTAGGGTCAGAATTCCAATGCTTTGCGGAGGATTCAAAATATGGCGTAGAGGAGAGTGCGCCAAAAGAGGGCACCAAACGAAGTAACAGTAAAGTTAGAATCCAGGGCGGCATCGGAATAGCCCGCCTTACCCGCCGGCCGATAACAGGTATCTTCTAACGGTCGAGTCTCCAGCCAAGTCCTCAACTTTCTCATAGGTGGACAGGCAATTTTCTCCCAGGTTGGATATGAAGCGCAGGCGAACGGGCGCAACAAAGAGCAAAGCGAGCATCCCAAAGGCGACAAACAGCAAGCAGGTAGTCCTTGTCCAGACTCCTGACAGGTCGATACCGAAGCATCCCAAACAACAGGGCTTGCTCCGCTGTGTTGGCTGGTTCTGGGGTCATGATGGTTGAGCTGTAAAAAGATGGCTAGGAAGCAGCAGTAAAACCCCCGGCAACAGCACCCGACAACACGCCATAGAAAGAGGCAAAGGCCACAAAGATTGCGACAAGGGCAACCAGGCAGCGTTGCTGGGCTTGTGTGCTCATGGAGCCGCCAAGTGACATGCGGAGGAGAAGCGGGCCCTGCTGGGTCAACAGCAGAGGGTCGTGACGCCATTGGGACACGGCAAATTGCCAAAAGCGAGCATCGCAGCACCAAAGACGCAGGTGCACATGTCCGAAGAGCAAAGCAACATGGCGGACCTGAATTAGCGGGCGATTTTCGGTTCAGGTCAAGTGAGGCAGTTGTATTAATTAGTGTAGGCTTTTGCTATTCACAGTCCAACCTCGGCCTGAGCCCAACGTCCAAGGCGGCCGAAAAGACAGCCCCTGACATGGGAGCTCGGGCTTGGCAAGCTGCCGAAGCCGTTGGCCAATGGCCTGACAGCCAGGTCTCGACTTGGTGAGGCCCGTTCTGCACGTGGGGATGGGGATGAGAGTGGATGTGGGCAGTCTCAAGAGGAGGGTTGTGCCGTAATTTGACGACACGAGCAACAGGCCATGCCAACATCCTCGCCGTTGCCGTGAAAGGATCAAGAAAGTGTTGAGAAAAGGTCAAAGAAACAAAAAGTCCCCAAAATTCTCGTCGACAGGAAATTTCTGGCTTCGATTTCTTCAAGGGTGGACAAAAGCGATCAGGCACGGAAGTAGCATCCTGCCAAGGGTAGGTGGGTCCCATAGGGTGCCATTTCCTTTTCCGGCTGCTCCATCACGGTAATTAAATCAAAATGCGAGTCACGGCAGGCACATCCTGGAGAAAAAAAAAGAAAAAGCCCCACTTACACGTGACCTTCTCGCTTGTTCTGCAAACTGGAACCTTCCCCGCTTCCCCGGACGAAACCCCGAACATTTCTGACTATGACCTTGACAAGCGAACAGGTGCGGTGCTCATCCGCAGCAGTTGTATGTATGATCAAGTCTGGCTCTACGCCTACACTCTCCGGATATCATCATGGCGGCGACCGTCGGCAGCGAAGACGGCATTGCTCCTCCAGACCGCGGTGAAAAGCAATGGACCGATCCCGGCGAGGAACCTAGTGCGACAAACAACGATGACGGCAGACCGGCGAAACGTCGCAAGACGCGACTGGCGTGAGTCGTTAATACTCCTTTGCGTCCCCCGAGCCCCGGGTCCTTCTGCAGTGCGCCCGCTAACTATTCTTTTGATATAAAGTTGTCAGGAATGCCGAGACAGAAAGGTACCATATAATTAACATCCATACCCCACGCCGATCTATGCACTGCACTTGTACTTGTAAACTAATAACAGAACCCACAGGTTCGGTGCGACTCGGTCCGACCTGTATGTTCCCACGGCGTGTAGCGTGCCTCCATGGCAAAATGACATCCCGCTGAATTCCCCCTAGGTCTGTGGTGCATGCGCCCGGCGACGACTGGGCCCCGAACAATGCGTCTACATAGATCCGTCGACTTTACAGTCCGAGATTGACGCTCAGTACGTCAAATCACTCGAGGAGCGCATTGGAGAGCTGGAACGGGCGAGAGCAGTTTCTGTAACCGCATCAACACCAGCAGCCCATCACTTGCCTCTCGCCCAACAACCGTCGTTTTGTTCATCTGGCGGATTCGCAAACAACGTCACCGCCAGCGCAACCGGAACCTCTATGCCGCCGCCAGTGTCGCCTAACGAGCGACATCTCGCCGCGTCGCAACTCATCCACATGCAGAGGCTTGGCCGAAGCGACGCCTCGGACCAGTCCAACCAGGCGTTCGCTGATGACGAAACCGAAGAGAACCCCGCACCCGGCAGTGCCATGGGCGCCACCCAGACAATCCCATCCGAGCCCGGGCGCACCGTATTTCTTGGCCGCTCTAGCGCCGCCGCATTCATGCGGGAGGTCCAAGAGTCCTCGCGCAGACAGCGGCGACTATCGGGGAACGATCTTGACGATGGGCTTAGCCCCATGTCTGAAGGCGGCACCACAAACTCCCGAAGAGCCGCTATTCGCCGACGGGGGAAGAGAGAGCAAGATGAGCTCGCCGCGTTGTGGAATGATCTCATCCTTCCGCCGAGGCGAGTCGCCGATGCTCATCTCAGCAGATACTGGGAATCAGTCCATCCCCTGTTCCCCGTTCTACACAAGGGTTCGTTT
This sequence comes from Pseudopyricularia javanii, assembly GCA_031001725.1. NCBI lineage: Eukaryota > Fungi > Ascomycota > Sordariomycetes > Magnaporthales > Pyriculariaceae > Pseudopyricularia > Pseudopyricularia javanii. Next base: position 13,613 of record JARHUK010000031.1, read on the forward strand.
CTAAAGTGGTACAATGGCATTTGGAGCCAAACCACTGCCGACGAGGCCAGGGAGCAGGACACAGTGCACACAGTGACGGCCGCCCACGCACGACTGAACATCGTCCTCGCCTTGGGATGCAGTCTTGCGTGTCCAGAGGAGCCGAGCAGTACGGCCAAGAAGAGCGCAAATGTCTTCTACGAACGGTCGCGAAGTCTTCTTCGAGGTGCCGACATGGATCACGGCTGCTCGATGCAGCTCGTCCAAGCTCATATCCTAACAGCACAATACCTACAGGCCACAGACCAGGTCAATAGCTTCTGGCTAGCCATAGGTACAGCGATCCGGGCAGCGCAGGGCATTGGTGTCAACGAGGACTCGCCTGCGGACAGCCAGGCCGAGCGAGAGGAACGCCATCGGACGTGGTGGGGATGCATCCTCATGGACCGTGTTGCGTGTATGGTTCTTGGCCGCCCGACAATGGTTTCATGGCGCACCGTGGTGCCAAAACCGTTGCCTGTGGATGACGATGTGTTTTCCTGTAAGCCGGGGAGCTGCATGTCGCCCATGGAGACTGAGACTAGGTCTCAAGCATATTTCTTCGTTGAAACCCTGAAGCTGGCCGATATCATGGTCACTGTTCTTGAGTGAGTATACTATTCGGCGCTTGCCAACTCTGCGACTGGGACCTTCCAAGACCTATCTGCTAATTTTTTTCTCCCGCAGACATTTCTATGCCCCGTTGCCCGAAACTCGGAACGCTGGTCCCGAGGGTGTCAATATTCCAGACCTGCAGCGGCTCTTGGAAATTGACATGAACCTTGCCCGCTGGCGAAAGGCCCTCCCCGAACATCTGCAAATTCCGATACCCTCGAAAGACTCCGAACTCTACTCGCCAACCTTTGCCAGGCAGGCCGTGGTTCTGCACTGCCGATACCTGCACCTCCGTATAATGCTATTCCGCCCGACGACAGTCGAGCTCTCCAATGGGCAGTTCTTGGAGGCTGAAGCGGCAGGAGCGACTACAGATTTTCAACGGCAAATCCTCCAAGCCTGCATAAAGTCTGCAGTGTCTGCAGCCTGCGAGCTTATTGGGCTTTTGTGGAACGGGATGGCCAGCGAAGGTGCCTTGCCGACGCCCCCATGGTGGTATGCCATCTTCTACCTGTACACTGCTGGGACTGTTATTCTCGCCATACTGCTCACGCCGAACCTTCGACTCGCCTTTTGCAATGGCTTCGGAGCCCAGCACGAGCAGGAAGCGCTTGATGTATCATGGTCACAGTGCGTTGAAGCTTTGTCCAGCTCACAACGGTCTGGTAGTATTTTTGCGAAAAGATGTCTGTGGATCTTGCAGGCGGCATATGAGCAACGATCATCCAGTGATCTTATGAGAGGAGGTGACGTCGGCATGGGTCGAGCCGAAACCGCCAGAGATGCCCAGATGGCCGAGGCGCGACCCCCAAGCCAACATCTAAACGGGCAGATGGCAACCATTGGCCCGCAGTCCGGTCATGGCTTCAACATTGCCGCAGGATTGCCAAACAACTCTGGGTCGCTCATGGCAAGCCAGCAATATACCGACGACCTGTTGCTTCACCTATCATGGCCGGCGGGAAACATGGACTGGCTGTACAACCTATCCAATGGCCTTGATCAAAGCCCGATGGACCTCAGAGCGGGTCACCACGACGAGGCGATTCAGGAGTAACGGAATTGAATGAGGCACAATAGACATGTTCGGCTCCAAACAAGATTATTAATTTACTCCAGCTTCTTGTACATGCCAAGCGCCTTGAGAACAGGCAAGTCGTTGACGGCGAACAGATAACTTGTTGCGGCGTCGTCGGATTTGTGCACCCGCTCCGTCCACGCGGGCACGGCGAACGTGTCACCAGGCGCCCAGGTCACGACCTCGGTCTTGCCGTCGGCCGTCTTGAGCGCCGTGCTTCCCGTGCCCTCGTATACGTGATATACGAAGGAGCACGTGTCGGTAACGGGCGCACTCTGCTGCCCGGCGTCAATCCTCTCCGCCTGTGCGCCCAGCGTCCGCGAGATCTCAACGGGCTCACCCTCGCCGCCGACGCGGCGCCTATAGTGGAACTTGGCCGACGGGCCCAGCTGGGCGTCGAGGGCGGCGCGTGCAGTCGTCCAGGGGATCCGTATGCCGCACTCGTCGTTGGCGGGCGTGCTCGGGTAGCGCGGGTCGGCGTACATCTCGGCAAAGTTGGTGGGGAAGGCTTGGAAGAGGGGCAGGTCGAGGCCGTCGAGCCAGATCATGGGGCCATCGCCGTCGTGGCCATGGTCGTGCCACCTATGGAGGGATAGTCAGCATTGGATAGGGGGATTGCAACAACCAAGAGGCTTCTAGCCATAGCACCCTCCCGTATTGCATCAGCTCAATTATTGGCCTAGGCCACTCACTCCCAGCTCGGTGTCAAAATAACGTCGCCTTTCTGCATGGTGATCTTCTTGCCGCCGACGGCCGTGAAGCCCCGATTGCCCTCAATAATAAACCTGAGTGCGCTGGCCGTGTGCCTGTGGGCAGGTGCCGTTTCGCCCGGCAGGATCAGCTGCAGGCCGGCATAGATGGTGTCGGTGGTGTGCGGCGCGCGCATGGCAGGGTTGACGAGCATGAGGACGCGGCGCTCGGCCTCGCTCGTGTCGACGAGCTCGCCCGACGTCAGGAGCAGCGGCCTGATGGCGTCGTAGGCCCACCGCGCCACGACGGCCTTTGGGTTCGGCCGCGGCGGCACCATGGCCGACATGACCGTCCACAGCGGCGCGACGTTTTGCGCAGGCAGCGAGGCGAGGTAGGTCGCCTTTGCGGCGGGGTCGGAGTCACTCGAGGACATGTTACGTGGGGATGGCGTTTGTCTATGTAGGAATTCGTCTGGCGGCGGACAACTGTGACAATGGTTGCGAAGGTCGAGACTCTCTTGGGTTTTCGTGGCTTTGGAGTTTGTGTTTTTGGCTCTGAGGGTGCGGGAGTACATTTGCACACGCAACGACTTGCGGGAAAGGGATATAGTGGGCCGCGCGACCAAGCGTGCCAGCTTCGGGATGTGCTCCGGCTATGATGGTTGCTGTTGTGGATAGTCTCCAGCGCAGACGTTCCCCTCACAGCTCCCCGCAGCGAGTCACACCCCTTTTGGTGTGGGGGATGGGGAATCTCCCCGAAGTTCATCCCCACAGCTCAGGTCAGCTCCGGTCTGCGCTATGCAAGTCAACAAGTCGCAGCGGCTTGATGGTTTGGATCGGTGGAGCGATTACTGAGGGCGAAGTATGGAAACTGCGCGAAGGAAAAGTCGCTTGAGATGTCAGAGCACCACGGAGGACACGACGCTGAAAGATTTATTCGGGTTGAATCGGGTGTCAAATTTTCGGCCTACCTATCTGCGCCTTCAAAAACCATTTTGTTCCGTAGCCTACCAATCTCGCCAATCTCAACCTCGACCACATCACCATCCTTGAGCCACCTTGGCTCCGGCTTCATCCCCATGGCCACTCCGGCTGGCGTGCCCGTCATGATAACAGTGCCCCGGGGCAGAGTTGTTCCCTGACTAATGAAAGCGACAATCTCGCGCACGCCGAAAAGCAGATCATCCGTGTCCGAGTCCTGCCTCAGCTCGCCGTTGACCCAGGTCCGGATGGGCAGCCCCCCTCCCGCGCCTAGCAGCGCCGGCGCGACAATCATGGGGCCGAGCGGGCACCAGCCGTCGAACCCCTTGGAGAACCCCCACTGCGGCACCCCTCCCGCTAGGGCCGGGTCGCGCTGCCACGCGCGGGCCGAGACGTCGTTGCCGGCTGTGTAGCCTGCGATGTGGTCGAGGGCGGCGTCGGCGGGAATGTCGCGGCCGGCCTTGCCGATGACAATGCACAGCTCGGCCTCGTAGTCGAGCTGGTCGGCCGTAGCGTGGACGACCTTGGGGACAGGGACGTCGGCGTCGTGTGAGGCCACGGCCTCGGAGGGCTTGTAGAAGACTGAGGGGTGGGGCGGTGGCTTGCGGCCGCCTTCTTGGACTGATTTGGGGAGGGGGAAGGGTTTTGTCAGTGCGTCTGATCTGGGCATTCCGATAATGGGTTGCCTTTTTTTCTGAGGCGTGATGCGTACTGTGTTTGACGTAGTTGAGGCCGATGCAGCGCACGAGGGGCACGTCGGATGACCTTAGCGGTCCGAGGAGCGTCTTGACCTCGATAACTTTCCCCGTCGGTGCTGCCTCGTAAATGCTGGGGCCGGCGAGTTCTTGCGCTGTGAGGGTGCCTTGTTGGAGTTTGGTTGCCAGCTCCCCGGCTGAGGCGATGACGGGCTCGCCAAAGTGCTCCTGGCCATCGTGGCCTAGAAAGCGAATGAATCTTTGCCAGGCCATTGCGCGTTTGAATGCGTGGAACTGCAGTTTTGGAGGCGGGACGAGTGGAAGTTTTCTTGAGGTAAGTTGCTGATACAAAAAAAAACACAATAAACAGACTCGGCTTCCTGTCATTGTCGCGGGGTTGATTAACGGCTTCCGGATATGCAGGTTACGGGATGTTCCCCGAGTGGCTCAATTCAACGGGACAGAACAAAGACAACTATCAATGCCTTTTGTTTTTCTCATCGACCAAAAACCAACACACCACAAGTTTTCATCACAGGAGTGACTATAATGAAGTGGCACATCGATCTCAGAAATATCATTCATAATTACTTTTATTAATTGTGTACTAGTTATCTACTTTTATTCACAGAAACGACCTTTTAAGCACTTCAGACTCACCTCGGAATATTCCCCGAGCCCCACCATGCTACCTCAGCCAATATCTTTCTCTTCACAAACACTGATTCCTACCCGGATATAGATATTGAACTCTACGGAACGGCTTCTCGGTATCGAGTAGATCGAATTTGTAATTATTTTATTTTACTTTGCTTTTCTTTACCTCCTCTCGCCCGTCCGCAGTCCACAACTCGACAACTGCAACAGCCACGATGAGCGCGCAACCGTACCTCGACGTCGAGGACGTCCTCTCCCGCCTCTCGCTCGAGGAAAAGGTTTCCCTCCTCTCGGGCAAGGACTTTTGGCAGACTCGCAACGTAGACCGCCTCAACGTGCCGTCGCTGCGCTTCAGTGACGGGCCCAATGGCGCTCGCGGCCAGCGCTTCTTCAACGGCACCCCGGCCGCCTGCATGCCGTGCGGCACCGGCCTGGCCGCCACGTGGGACACGGAGCTCATCGAGAAGGCGGGCAACGTGCTGGGCCAAGAATGCATCGGGCGGGGCGCGCACGTCTCGCTGGGCCCGACCATCAACATCCAGCGGAGTCCGCTCGGCGGGCGGGGGTTAGTCTATTTGGGGAATCGACGGTTGGTGTCTGGGCTTGGGCTAACCTGCCTCTTTGCATCGTGAAGGTTCGAGAGCTATAGCGAGGACCCGGTTCTGTCCGGACTGATGGCCGCGGCCATGGTCAAGGGCGTCCAGAGCACGGGAGTTGCGGCGTGTCTTAAGCACTACGTCTGCAACGACCAGGAGCACGAGAGGCAAGTGGCTTCCATGTGCTCGTTGCCGTGCCTATATACGCGCATAGCCAACTAATATGTCTATTTCAACACAGGCAGGCCTACAACGCCGTCATTAGTGAGCGGGCACTGCGCGAGATCTACCTGATGCCCTTCCAGATTGCTCAGCGGGACGCCAAGCCACTTACCTATATGACCAGCTACAACCGGGTAAATGGGCTCCACGTGAGCGAGAACAAGAGGTTGATAAACGACGTGCTGAGGGACGAGTGGAAGTTTGATGGCTTTGTTATGAGTGACTGGTGCGTTCCTTCCAATGATTCCATCCCTCTTCAAAATGTTCACCGCTGACCCCCATCTAGGTTTGGCACATATTCTGCAGCAGAGTCAGCAAAGGCCGGCCTAGACATCGAGATGCCTGGCCCGCCCCGCGTTCGCGGACCTAACATCGTCGTCTCCCTCGGCAGCAGGAAGCTGACTGAGCACACGGTCGACGAGCGGGTCCGCAATCTGCTCAACCTCGTCAATCGCGTCGCGAGTCCGGAGCGGCCATTCATCACCGACGCGCCCGAAAAGACCGAGACTGCCATGCTGGCAGCCGAGCTGTCGACGCAGATGCATACCATTGCTTCCGAAGGTCTTGTACTGCTCAAGAACAACGGCTCAGTCCTACCTTTCGCCAAGGGCAAAACCGTGGCCGTCATCGGGCCCAACGCCAAGGTTGCGGCGTACGCAGGCGGCGGCTCGGCCAGCCTGCGGCCAACGTACACGACCACACCCCTCGACGGTGTCCAGCGCCACGCCCCAGAGGCAAAGTACGCCCTCGGCGCGGTGGGCTACAAGCAGCTCCCGGCGCTCAGCCTGATGAGCACAACGCCGGACGGCACAGGCCGCAAGGGCGTGCTGTGCAAGTTCTACAACGAGCCGGCGGGCCGCCCGGACCGCAAGCTCCGCGACACTGTCTTCACGGACTTATCTGACATGCTGCTCGTCGACTACGCGCACCCGGACGTGAGCACGGAGCTCTTTTACATGGACATCGAGGGCGACGTCACCCCCGAGGAGTCCGGGGAGTACCTGTTCGGCTGCTCCGTCCGCGGCACGGCCAAGGTGCTGGTCGACGGCGAGCTGGTCGTCGACAACGCGACCAGCCAGGTCCTGGGTGGCACCTTTATGGGCGCCGGGACGCGCGAGGAGCGCGGCAGCCTGCGCCTCGAGGCCGGGCGCACGTACCGCGTCGTCCTGCAGTTCGGGTCCAGCCAGACGCAAAAGGTCAAGAAGAAGGGCGCGACGGCGATGCGGGGCGGCGGCGTGCGCGTCGGCTGCGCGCCCGTGGTCGACGACGACGCCGAGATCCGGCGCGCCGTCGAGGTCGCCAGGGGCGTCGACCAGGTCGTCGTCGTCGTCGGCTTGACGGGCGAGTGGGAGTCCGAGGGCTTCGACCGCGACAACATGGACCTCCCGGGTCGCACTAATGACCTGGTCAGGGCCGTTGCCGCCGCGAATCCCAACACGGTTGTGGTGGTCCAGAGTGGGACTCCAGTTGAGATGCCGTGGGCGGACGAGGTTCCCGCTATTTTGCAGTCGTGGTTCGGCGGTAACGAGGGAGGCAACGCTATCGCCTCTGTTCTGTTTGGAGATGTCAACCCATCAGGAAAACTGCCGCTGTCGATGCCCAAGAGGTTAGAGGACAACCCGTCGTTCCTCAACTTTGGGTCAGAAAACGGACGGGTGCTGTACGGCGAGGACGTGTACGTCGGGTACCGCTTCTATGAGCGCACAAAGACGGAGGTGCTCTTCCCATTCGGCCACGGTCTCTCCTACACAGCCTTTGATGTTAGCAGCGGCAGCGTCCAGACACAGCCCGACGGGGACGACGAAACGGTGGTAGTCCAGGTGGACGTCGCCAACACCGGGGCTCGTGACGGCCGGGCGGTGGTGCAGGTCTACGTTAGGCAACAGAAGCCCAGCATCAAGCGGCCGACGAAGGAGCTAAAGGGCTTCACAAAGGTCGAGGTCAAGGCTGGTGACAAGACCACAGTATCAGTCAAATTCTCCAAGAAGTATGCCACCAGCTATTGGGATGAGGAGCGTGACCAATGGATTTCCGAGGCTGGCGAGTATGACGTCCTCGTTGGACAGAGCTCGGCGGACGTGGAACTGGCTGGCACATTTAGCAAGGATAAGACAACTTGGTGGAGGGGATTGTAGAGTAAATGCTGTAAATGGTTGAGTGATAGCCAGTCTCGGTTGTTAACATAAAGAGGTTCACACTCGGTACGGTCGTGAAGGAGGTCGAACATACCATTCATTGCCTGTGCTGCGCCATTGAAAGTGTCATTGGAGAAAAGCTGGCGCTTGAGATATCATGATTTCAAAAGGTCACTACGAACTGAGCCGAAACACCACGCGTGGTGGCCCATGCCACCGTTATAGTCCCAGCACGTCCCGGTTACAGCAAGGATCCAGAGCTAGAGCCAGCGCTAGAATCTGCACTGCCGCACCGAAAATCGGCTATAGTAGTGTGCCAACCGCATGGACCGACGTCTGTCCATCTGTCTGTTCCCTCCTCCTACCTATTGTAACCTGTGAGAGTACGTACGGACGTACGTACGCAGTACGCAATATGCCCAGTGCAGAAAGAGACCAAGACACCATGCCAAGGCAATGGTCGCGCCAGCTACCGACCAGAGCTTCACCATTCTCCTGATCCCCGACACCATCTTTCTACCGGCCCTGAAGCCGCCGACACAAAGCTCATTCGCGCGAAGTATTAGCCTTTGCCGCCGCCAAACATGTTCGTACAGCCATTGGAACCCGTACAATGGGTTCACTTCGTCATCACGTTAGTCACCTACCTCCTGGTCATCCTCATAGTCATCGCCCTGTACGGCACCATCCTCGGAACGATCCGCCACGCCCCCGCCGAGATCCACGACCACCTCGGCACCCTCCGACAGCAGATCTGCGAGGAGCGCTGGGCGGTCCGCCAGCAGACGCGCGAGCTGCAGGCCAAGGTCGCGGCCGCCACGGCCAGGAGCCAGCATTACCGGTGCGGCGCGGAGTTTGTGAACCACGACCGCTGCCACCACCAACACCACCACGGCAGGCGGCGGAGGCGCGGTAGGCGCGGCTGCAGCGACGACGAGGACGACTCGTCGGGGTGTGAGCGCGACGGCTGCCGTCGAGGGGATGGTCGGTCGCTCGAAGTCTTGCGACTCACGTTCTCGGAGCACACGCTTGCGCTGCACCGCGCAATCTTGCGCGACCTGTGGCGGGAGTTCAAGATTCTCGAGAGCCCGTTTGTCGTCGCGCGGGCCGAGGTGAGCGTCGAGGTGGACGTAGAGGACGAGAAGATTCGCGCCGACGTCGAGGCCCACGGGGAGGCTGGGAGCTTCAAGGGGTGGACGGCGGTATACACGTGTGGATTTATGCACCGCATCACTTGGTATAGGGTACGTAGGGTGACCGGAGGCTTGACTTTGCCGGTTTGACGCTGACTTTTGCAAACTTTCAGACCAAGGACGATGTGTGTCGTTTGGCACAAAAGTTGCAGCGTCTGATGATGCAGCGGTCACAGAGGGAAGTCAGCCACATCCGGATGATGGTCCGGGGTCTCGTGGAAGACGAGTGCGGAAGCGGGAGGAGGAATCTCGGTGGATGCTGCGGCTGCAACCATCATGGCCATCAGATCAAGGTCAGAGTCGAAGACACCAACGTTCAGTACATCAACGAGAGGAGCAACCCGGAGTTTGGAAAAAGGGTGGAGGAGAAGAAAGTCGAGGTGAAGAAAGTTGAGGAGAAAAAAGTTGAGGAGAAGAAAGTTGAAGAAAAGAAAGTTGAGGAGAAGAAGGTAGAGGAAAAGAAAGTCGTGGAGAAGAAGGTGGAGAAGAAGCCGGAGGAGCCGAGGGAGAAAAGCGTCGTGTCGGTTTGGAGGTATCGTGAAGACGACCACGCCCGCGCCAGGTCTCGGCGGCGTCTCTCGGAGCACATACATCCTCCCCCTTGCGCAAGAGAGGGACGGCAACGGAGGCGGACGTCGTACATAGTGGAGCGATCGGCGAGCGAGGGGCGTATCAAGACTGTCGCACTGGACTGAGAGGGCGGTCTAAGTTGTGCTCTAGAGCCGCAGATAACCGGAGAATATTATCGGCGCCAGCTTCAACCTGTTCGGTCCATACTCGGATTCTAGACACGGGCTTATGACCAAAGTTGAGTCTTGATGTGCCTTTTAGCCCGACAGGGCGCGGAATGTATCTGGCGGCATATCCATACCAACTAGGGGAAGAATACACTAGTGATGGTATACAGTCAAGCTTTGCAAGGAATAATTTGGGGACGAACAGTTGATGAAAGCATCCTGACGACGCCAAGCATGTCCAGCTCTTCGCCTGATGATATTGGCATTGCAGTTCGTCAACGAAAAGACAGCGGAAACGACCCCTATCCAGAGCATGGTTGTTTCTTGGCACTTGACCATGTTGCAGACTCAACCAGCAAGATGTTCTGATATCTTGCATTGTCTAATATTGTCGGGCATTTCGAGGATCTGCACCACGGATCCAACATTTGCCGAGCCACGGTAGTTGAGGTGGAAACCGCAAGGCAGGGAGGAGAAGAAAGCGGTTGGGGAGATCAAATGATTGAACAGGATCACTACTGTCAGCTTCAGCAAAAGTTTGTTGTATAGTGTGTTGATGCAAGTTGCGCCAACCAGTGCTATTCTAAGAGTTTAGACAATCAAGCTAAGCTAGCGGTTGGGCAGGGAGTAGAGGCAAGGTGCAATATTGGTTTCGTCGTCTGGTGGTTGTGATGAGCGTTGATATTGCTCGAATGCGACTGCGCCAATCTTGGTGGTCGAAACGTCCGTCTCGTTCCAAAATTATACAAGAAACTAGTTGTAGATTGGACTAGACTGTGGAGACGATTTACCTAAGGATGTACCCTTATACTCGTATACTTAGTAAATGTGTACGTATGCCATGTGGACATGGTTGGCTTAGTCGAGGAACCGTTAGCCACACATCACGATCCAAGCCAAGGCTTGCCATGGGAATTGAACAGACGGCACGGGGATTAACCCGCGGGGAAAGGTCACCAGGGCAAGCCTAGGCCTGAAAACCGTCAAAATAGAAGCAATCCTTAGTCTGAACTCTTCATCCGAATGGGGATTCTTACGGCCATCCGCAGCCCGCAGCAACTAGTTCTGTCGTCATGGATGCTGGATCTGGAAAAAAAGCGTCGGCACACTACGATAAAAAGACCCCTCGAATCGTGATTTGGTGTGCAAGTTCTGCCGACTATCTGCTGCATTGCTGGGCTCGAGCGAGCTAGCCAAAGGATGAGACGATGGCCCGAGCGACAGACGACCATTTGGGACGCTGAGCCTTTGTGATCTTTGGCAAAATTTATCTGCAGCCTGACGTGAGAAGGCGAGGTGCAGCAGGGCGGAAGCGCTATGGCCATACGCGGCGGCTCTGGATGTACATTTCCCTGGCTTATCGGCAGGAAAGTACATCAGACTCAGGGGTCATCCAAGCCTCGCGCTTGCTCCCTCAGTAACCCCAGTGATCATGCTCATCACCGTGCGGCTATTTCGGGCAGAGTGCCTGCTGGTGGGTTTCCGCAGTGTGTGTGTGTGTATGTGTGGCGAGGGCCGTCGCGTCCATGTGCTCGGTGCTCGGGTCTAGACACTATTGTCGTTTCTTGTATTGCTTGGATGGTCAGAGAAACGGACGGCCGTTATATATAACCTTGAAGGCTCGCCGAAGAATTCTGTAATCTTCTCATAACCACGCAAAAGAGCTCATCTGTACTCAGTTCTCAGACTTGTTAGCTTTCTCACCACAGATCAATTACACCTCAACCAGAAACATGCTCTCCCTCCTCGCTGTCACCTCGGTCCTGGCTCTCCAGGCTGCCGCCGCCACTGTCCGCATCGACGTTGGCAAGAGCGGGTTGGAGTTTAGCCCCAACTCGACCACGGCCGCCATTGGCGATGTCCTTGAGTTCCACTTCTACGCCCGCAACCACTCTGTTGTCCAGGGTCGCTTCGACCAGCCTGTAAGTTTTACCCTGCCTAATGCTTTTGAGGTGCTTTGAAAGAAACGAGCACTAACTCAAGTGATCTTTCAGTGTGTCCCGCTCCAGACTGCCCCCTTCTACTCGGGCTTCATCCCAGCGGGCGAGAACTCGGAGAATGTAAGTCGCTCCCTTTTGGACTGCACAAACGCAGAATGTTGACTGGATGTTCCCCCTACCACAGGCCACCGTCTTCCAGGTCACGGTGCTCAACACCAGCCCGGCTGTGTACTACTGCAGCCAGAACACGGGCTTGCACTGCGCAAGGGGCATGTACGCCGTCATCAACCCGTCTGGCCAGAACACTTTGGAGCAGTACGGCAGTCGCATCAGTGGCAACCTGACTGCCGAGAACCCGACCAACGTCAGGGCTCCGGCCGGTGGTGTCTACAGCGTTCAGACGAATCTGCAGACAACCACCAGCTCTGCTGCCACGACGCCAGGCCCTACCACTACCACGACCACCAACGGCCCGCGCACCACGCCCACCAGCCCCAACACCCCGGCCACGTCGAGCAAGTCCGGATTTGCTGTCCCGACCCAAGCTCCTGTCGCTGGTGCAGTCGGTATCGCTCTGGCTGCCTTGATGATGGTGTAAATTAGGAGGAGCAGGGCGTTGTTGTGGGTGATGGGGAGATGGGATGTGAAAACCTTCGTTTCTTTTTTGTACTATGTTAGTTAATACTTTTGTATATTAGAGCTGGTCTTTCTGGTCGATGTATTTAATTCATCGCAATATGTTGAAGCATTTTGGTTGTTGTTGTGCTGTCCTTGAGCCTATGATGTCAGCATTTGAAAGTCGCAACCCACTGTAAAATGCCCAGTGCCTAGAGATAGCCAGCAAGTCGCAAGTCGCAAGTCGCATGTCGCATGTCGCATGTCGCAAGTCGACCAGCACACGTGACGTCCCTTGATCAACCCCACCATCCTCCGTTCCTCCGCTTCCATGTCTTCGGTCAAGATTCGGCATTGCAGGTGTCATTCACCAGGACCTGCCGTAGCGTCATTCCGGAATCATTCTCCTGAACATTTTTTTTTTGACTTTTGTTGACCTCCTGCACCCTTAGTTACACCACTAATATTTTCCTGCAAGATTTTATCCCATCTTTTCTTGGTACTACTACCGGGCCTTTGCGCCCTGATCTCGACCACCGTCGGCGGCGACGTCCTCGCGCTCGTTGTTCCCCTCGATCGTTGCGAATTCGAATCCTGCTCAACTCTTCCACAATGACCTTCCCACGACCGCCGTTATTAATGCCCAACCCGCGCCACTTGCGCTTGACGGCTACCTGCATCGCCAGGCGTCCATCGCCCTTGAAGCATGGCCGCGCGCTGTGTACCGAGTGCCACCGGCGGGCGCAAACCGCCCCCGCGAGCCGGCTACAGTCCGGGTTCCTCCCGCGTGCGCCCAGGTCGCGAACAGCTTTCCCCGCCGTCTTTACTGCTGGTCAGAGGCGGAAGGCTAGCGCGGTAGCTGCGGCGGCGGTGGAGAATGGTCAGTCGTGGCTGCCTACCTGTTTACCGCATGCCTTGCATTGCTGCGCAACTCTGACACACCCCGCTAGTCAACAAAGCCGAGACGAGTCCGATGCAGGAGTACGACCGCCGAGTCGAGGCAGGAATATTACGAAACGACGAGCATCAGCGAGGTTTGTGCGCCGGTGTCTTGTTGACCGTACGGGTAAAAGGAGCAACGACTAAACATACCTTTTCCAGGAATAATACAAAGCCTACAGCATCTCCACGATGAGCTAAAAGACTACAAAGCATCCCCCGTGGTTCATCCCTCTCTAGAGTCTCTCAAAAATCCTACGCAAAGTTCTTTCTTTGGAGGATTCTTCGGTGGCGGCAAGCCGAAACAAGCTTCGATAGGGGACATCCCTGCGAACCTCCCGCATGGCTTATACCTGTACGGAGACGTGGGCTCCGGCAAGACGATGCTGATGGATCTCTTCTATGACACGCTGCCATCGAACGTCCGGTCCAAGACGCGTATCCACTTCCACAATTTCATGCAGGACGTGCACAAGCGCCTCCACAAGATGAAGATGAAGCACGGCAATGACATGGACGTGGTCCCGTTCATAGCCGCCGAGATCGCCGAGCAGGGCAACGTGCTCTGCTTCGACGAGTTCCAGTGCACCGATGTGGCCGACGCCATGATACTGCGCCGCCTGCTTGAGGCCCTCATGTCGCACGGCGTCGTGCTCGTCACCACCAGCAACCGCCACCCGGATGACCTCTACAAGAACGGCGTCCAGCGCGAGAGCTTCATCCCCGCCATCGAGCTGCTCAAGCGCCGTCTCCACGTCATCAACCTCGACTCGCCGACCGACTACCGCAAGATCCCGCGCCCGCCCTCGGGCGTCTACCACACCGCGCTCGACAAGCACGCCCAGACGCATGCCGAAAAGTGGTTCGCCTTCCTGGGCGACGCCTCGGACCCGGGCCACCCCGAGACGCAGACGGTGTGGGGGCGGACGATCCAGGTCCCGCGCGTCAGCGGCCGCTGCGCCTGGTTCACCTTTGACGAGCTAATTGGCCGCCCGACGGGCGCGGCCGACTACATCGAGCTGGTGCGCAGCTACGACGCCTTTGTCGTCACCGACGTGCCGGGCATGACGTACCGTCAGCGCGACCTGGCGCGTCGCTTCATCACCTTTATCGACGCTGTGTACGAGTCGCACGCCAAGCTGGTGCTGACGACGGCCGCGCCGCTGGGCGAGCTTTTCGTGTCGCGCGAGGAGATGAGGGAGTCGCTCGCCGCGAGCCGGGGGAAGGGCGGAGAGAGCTTGGATGACGGCGAGGTCGAGAGCGCCATGGGCCACATGATTGAGGACCTGGACGCAAATGTGGACAAGCTCAAGAACTCGAACCTGTTCTCGGGCGACGAGGAGGCATTTGCATTTGCCCGTGCCCTGTCGAGGCTCAGTCACATGGGCAGTAGGGAGTGGATCGAGAGGGGGATGGGGCTCGAGAGCGCGGGTGGTAAGAAGGACAAGGAGGACTGGGCGAAGGTGCGGAGCAAGCAGATGGAGGATAGCATGTGATGCATTTCAAGCGCATTGTGAAAGTCATGAGCGATTGGCATTTTCACGATTTAAATTTAGATTTGAATGAATGCATAGCCAGAAACGGTTTTTTTTTTTTGAAAATAGACATCGCCTTGCGTCTCGCTTTTACCGAATGATACCACAAGGAAGCCGGCTAGTAAAAGCCTGGCAAAATCACCCACCGGGTCAAGCTCTGGTACTCGTGCCAATCCGAGCCATATCTCTCATCCAAATACGACTGCAACTCGGGAATCGACGAGCCGATGAAAACAGACAGGTTGAACGCGGCACTCATCAAGCCCCAGATCCAGCCACCGGCCGCAAGGCTGTACCCCGTCCGCCAGAGGGTGTAACCGCCGTAGTTGATGTGCAGGGCGCGCTGCCACAGGCCCTCCCGGCATACCTTGCCCTTGTTCTTGGGGTTCTCCTTGAAGCGCCTCCGCTGGACCTCGGACCAGGTCTCGAGGTACATCCCCAAGCCGTACAGCGCCGCCCCGACGGCCATGGGCGGCGACACGCCACCCTGGGCTCCGGGCCAGGCGCGCGCCGCCGACGTCAGCGATGTCACAAGCAGCAGCGAGTTGATGCTGTTGAAGGTCGTGTTGAATGCCGAGACGATGAGCGAGGCGCGCGGGCCAAACTCCTCGTTGCACACGCGCGTCACCCACCAGCTATGCTTGGCCGCGGCGCCTGCGGACATGAGAAGGAGCAGCAGTGCTGGGGGGCTGAGGCCGAGGCGGTCGATGGCCGCGATGCCGGTTGCGGTGCGCGTGCCCAGGACCTCGAGGCTCGGGCGCAGGCCCAGGCGGCTGAGGAGCGGTAGGGACCACTCCCCCGAGAGTAGCTTGTACTGCAGCGCGACGTCGAGGGTGCGCAGGCCGACGAACATGGCCGTGCCCGGGACGCTGCGGCGGCGGACGCCGCGCTGGACGATGTTTGCCGGTTGTTGGTGTGGCATTGTTTCCGAATGGGTTGATCCGGGTGAGAATGGAGATGGGAGGATGCTGGGTTTTCGAAGGATCAGCTATGAGCGGGGGGAAGCTGCGCATTTTGCTTCTTCGGCATCAGGTAGCACAGGCCCGACTTGGTCTGATGTAAGCTTGGGACTAGAAGCTCGATCTGCAGATTATGACAGCATCAAGTTGCCGGTCCGGATGAAAGCCAGCGTCAAGAGGTTGTGACCATTGTTAGCCCGCATGGTGGCGCTTGGAGAGCCCAACAGCGCCCATATTTAGGAGACTCAGAGCATATTTGTTAGATGCTGTATGTTGGAAGGCTCATGATTGCAGACGGAATGAATACACAGGATGGACATTTATTTTGTTGGATTGTGTCTCAAGAAGCTTGCTTATTTGATGAGAAATGCTTGGTTTGAACACCTACTTTGAGGAATGTATATGGCACGCAGCTACAGGGTTAGGGTTGAGAAGAGCACATTCCCATCCCGGCAACATGAACAGCACAAGCACAGACAGTGTAGCCTAGCAACCGGCGGCAGCTGACGTACATGATTCATCAATCAGCCACGCAGGAAGGAGCTTCCCGTCTCGGATATACCGCGGGCATCAGTCATTCCCAAGCTTCTTATCTCAATACAGGTCCGACCATCCGATCTTTGTCCACATCTCTTCAATCAACTACTGTTCACAACCAACATAATCTCTCGCCATCTAATTCTATATCCATCGCAAACATGAAGCCTACCACCCCCATCCTCGCATTGCTGGTGCCGGCCATCAGCGCGCGCTTCGTACAGGATACGGAGGCGAACCACATTGACCTGCACCCCGAGGTCGCAGAGGCCGAGAGGTTCCATATCGAGCTTGCGCCTGGCGAGACGAAATGGGTCAGCGAGGAGGAGAAGTGGGAGCTGCGCCGGGTATGTTCATGACCTCATTCTTTCTTATTGCTTGCAAACAAATACTGATGGCTGCCTTCCCAGAACGGCCAACGCTTCTTTGACATCACCGACACCCCCGACCTCGGCATCACGCAATCTCAATCCAAACGCCGCGCCGTCTTCCCATCCAAACTGTCGCAGCAAGATGCGCTCAAGCCTCTCCTGAAGTCGCTTAAGAAGGACGGAATGCAAAAGCACCTCGAGAAGTTCACCTCGTTCCACACCCGATACTACAAGTCGGAATACGGTCGTCAATCGTCGCAGTGGCTTCTCTCTGAGGTCAACAAAACCATCGCCGACGCCGACGCACACAAGCACGGCGTTTTTGTCGAGCACTTTGAGCACAGCTGGGGTCAGAACTCGGTCATCGCCACCATCCCCGGCAAGAGCAAGTCGACCATCGTCGTCGGCGCGCACCAGGACAGCATCAACCTGTTCCTGCCATCGATCCTGGCCGCTCCCGGCGCCGACGACGACGGCTCCGGCACCGTCACCACGCTCGAGGCGCTCCGCGTGCTCCTCACCAGCGATGACCTGGCCCAGGGCAAGCTGGAGAATACGGTTGAGTTCCACTGGTACAGTGCCGAGGAGGGTGGGCTGCTGGGCAGCCAGGCCATCTTCTCGACATACGAGAAGCAGAAGCGCGACATCAAGGCCATGTTGCAGCAGGACATGACCGGCTTCATCCAGCGCACCATTGATGCGGGCAAGCCTGAGAGCGTGGGCGTCATCGTGGACTATGTCGACGCCGGCCTTACCGAGTTCATCAAGACCGTCATTGACGAGTATTGTGACATCCCCTACGTCGAGACGCAGTGCGGATACGCCTGCTCTGACCACGCCTCTGCCAGCAAGGCCGGCTACCCGTCCGCCTTTGTCATTGAGTCGTCGTTTGATCTATCCGACAACCACATCCACACCACCGACGACAAGATCAAGTTTCTCTCTTTCGACCACATGCTTCAGCACGCCAAGATGACGACTGCGTTTGTCTATGAGCTGGCCTCGACCGACTTTAAGAAGCTGGAGAAGGAGAGCCAAGACATGGGCGAGTTGTAGACGATTGTACAGCTAAGCAATCGCGTCATTAGCCATGCGTTTTGGGTAAAGCTATTTCGGTTCTGTAGTTTGACATGGGAGCGGTAGCCTCGATAGCACGGCGAAACACACAATGAGAGATAATTTCCACATGGTTTTGGGCAACTCTCGGCAAGTTGCTGTCTTGTTTTGGTGATTTGCGCTATGAGTCTTCGGCAGCCTGAACAGCGCTCAGTACCATGGAGTGGGAAATGTCAACCCAGGCGGCGGGCGGTCTTACGTCGTCGGATCTTGGTGTCTTTCCCAGCGCAACTTGGTGCCGGTTTGCCGAAGACGACCATGAAAATCCGGCAGTACTTCAATTCGACCAACCATGGAAGAGAAAAGTGAGTACGCATCGACTCATTCCAGAATTTGACGTCATAAACCGCCAAGCAGTAAGTGAGAAAACATCAGTGGCGCGCGAAATGCAAATATTATCGA
This sequence comes from Pseudopyricularia javanii, assembly GCA_031001725.1. NCBI lineage: Eukaryota > Fungi > Ascomycota > Sordariomycetes > Magnaporthales > Pyriculariaceae > Pseudopyricularia > Pseudopyricularia javanii. The sequence goes on from JARHUK010000031.1 coordinate 31,643, forward strand.
GCAACTTAGTCGTTTTCCGAGAGAGGACAAAGTCCTGAAGAAATTTGGATAGACCCCGTGCCTCGATGTGTCTACGTGATCAGCCCATCTCGTCTTGTATTATACTCCTCGTGTCGCCTCAAGTACGATGTATCAACCTGTCTTCCTCAACAGGACATAGCCAGAGTCCCATCTACCATTATTAACACCTCTTGAATTTCTCCAACACCGGATGAGCTCATCGCCCCGCTGGGCCGTCTTGCCAAAGCTTAGCGCCTGGGAGCTTACGAGTCCTTTGTCTAGGCCTGGAAGTCTGGAACCAGGAATCGCCATCCTATGTAGCATTTTCTCCCACTTATATCAGATCCTGCCTTTCCGGAGCAACGGCATATGCAAGGTCGGCTATTGGAGTCTTCCCAACATGACATACCTCGACTATCTCAATTCTCGACGAGACCGCCGCCCAGGAGCGTCAGCGACGAGGTTGTGCGTCTATGCACGGCGCCGGAGAACGTCTCCTCGTTGATGGCTACCGACCCCGCGATGACGCCCAAGAGCGCCTGGGAGCGGTTATACGGCAAAAAGTCCACAGGGCCAGGGACGCGGGTCACGGATGCCGTCGTCGTTGGGGCGCCGCCACTGGAGAGGCTGGAGAGGGCGGCCTGGTGTGGGAAATGGGGTGCGAATCGGCCTAGTGACTTGTTCCTTGAGGTTAGCGGTATCTGTCTGTTGGGATGTATCTGTTGAGAATTGGATTCCGGGAGGGCAGGCTCTGAACTGACAGGTGTTGTTGGTCCGCAGATGTACCACGACGCACTCACGACTTTGGACGAGGACCCGGCTCGGGCAATGGTCAGCCCGTCCCTTATGGGTAGCAATGGCATCATGCCACTGACCATACTCTCCACGTGCGTACAAACCATGGCTTGTTGTCCCCACCTAACTCTCTGCTAACAGTACACAGCATACCCGACATTGTACGACACATGGCCAACCTCATCGTCACCGCCAAACACGATGTCTTCATCGCCACAAACTTCTGGCAAAATTCCGTCGCGTCCAAGTTCATCACCGATGCCATCAAGGAGCTGTCCAGGCGCGCCGAAGGCCGCGGCAGCAAGGTCGTCGTCAAGATCATGTACGACCGCGGCTCCCTGCGGCAGGTGTTTGACCACCACTACATCGTCCCCGAGAGCGACTACGCCGGCAATCAAGTGGGCCTGCCCAGGGCTGCCGAGATCCCCAACGTCGACATGCAGGTCATGAACTACCATGACCCCATGCTGGGGACTTTCCACGCCAAGTTCATGGTTGTCGACCGGCGGGTGGCGGTCCTGCAGAGCAACAACATACAGGACAACGACAACTTGGAGATGATGGTGCACCTGGAGGGGGACATTGTCGATTCTATCTACGACATGGCAGTGCTCAGCTGGAGCAAGGCCTTGGCCCCATTGCTGCTGCCGCTGGGGATTCGTGAGCCAGGACAGATGTCGATAAAGCTCGACGATTGGCGTCAGAGACCCGAGGACGACGGCCAGACCGAGACACTACCCGAGCACACCACGGCCGACCCGCACTACGACGAGACAATATCCGCCGAGGTTCGCCGCGTCCAGGCATCATTAACACCCCTACCCGGCCAGTCCCGGCAGGCAGCCATAACCAAACACCTCAACCACACCACGAACCAGGACTTCACCCCACCACCGGAGCATCTCGCAACGGACAGCTCCTTCGACAACCCAGAAAACTTCATGACGCCCTACATCCATCACAGGGCGCACGAGCCCTTCCCCATGGCGCTGGTCAACCGCCCTGCATATGCCCCGCCCAAGAACCACGACGTTGACAACCCCCAGAACGCGGCGTGGCTATCTGCGCTGCGCTGCGCGAGGCGGTCCGTCTTCATCCAGAGCCCTACGCTGAACGCGGACCCGATGCTGCCTGCGATCATCAGGGCTTGCGAGAGAGGCGTGGACGTGACGTGCTACATCTGCCTGGGTTACAACGACATTGGAGAGCTCTTGCCCATGCAGGGCGGCCACAACGAGATGACAGCGCACAGGCTGCACACCTCCCTCTCACCCGCCGGCCGCGCCCGCCTGCACTTCCACTGGTACGTGGCCCGGGACGCCACCGCGCCGCTGCACCAGGACACGCGGCGGAGGTCGTGCCACGTCAAGCTCCTCGTCGTGGACTGGCAGGTCGCCGTGGTCGGCAGCGGCAACCAGGACACGCAGAGCTGGTGCCATAGCCAGGAGGCCAACGTGCTGCTGGACCTGCCCGAGGAGGTGGCTCGGGAGTGGAGGGCCGCGCTAGAGGTCAGGAATCAGAACACGGCCCAGTTCGGGGCCGTGGACGGCGAGGATGGCGTGTGGAGGGACGGGCGGGGGGTGGAGACCGAGGGGG
>JARHUK010000036.1:0-18418 GCA_031001725.1 Pseudopyricularia javanii
GTATCTATGCATGCGCAAGCTTCCATGTCCAAGAAAAAGCATCGATCGATGCGTCAACCAAAAAAAAAAACTATGCTTTGAATACCCATATGAAGAAAACGCCACCGAAGATATGCAAAAGAGGACATAGAAAAAAAAGGGTGGGGGGGTTGTACAAAGAAAATAAAAGGTAGAAGAGCCCCATTGTGACAGATTCCGCTCACAGCCAAAGCAGCCACCTACCAACACCGACAACACCCCGCCCCAGGCCCAAAAAGACTCTCGCAACGACGACGATGGCCCAAACGAACCACATGAACCCGACGAGCCACCACTCGACAGCCAGCCAGCCGGCGCGCCTAACCCATCGAAACCGTCTCCGCCGCCGCCGCAGCAGCTTCTCGATCGTATCCACGACGCGCTTGACCTGTAGCCGCTGCCCGTCAACCAGGTCGCGGCCCATGTGGTCCGTCTCGTCCGCCCCCGCGCGGACGAGGCTGGAGAGATCGACGGCGACCTGGTACCGGAGCGCGTCGATCCGGGCGACAAGCGAGGGCGCCGTGCGCGCCGCGAACACCTCGGACTGTTGCTGCCACTGCCCGGCCAGCCGCTGCATGGCCTCGGCCTCGGCGAGCGCCTCGTCCCTGTGCTGTGCCACGAGGCCGGGGAGCGGGTGCGGGAGGTGCTGCTGCACCATCAGACCCCTACCTGCATTGACTTCTGGGACGTCCGAGGAACCCTTGGCTGCAAAGCCGCGACAGGCAATCTCCGATGCTATTATACCAGTGCGGAGTGCCCGCACGCCTTGCCGGATGATTTCGCGTTGGTTGAGACTATGTTTGTCGCTTGGTGGACGGATAGTAGGGGGCCAGTTCGTAGTAGAGATAGTGCCCCGAGCCCCAGTTTGAGCGAGGGCGTTGTGCTGCTTTTCGGCGTCTTGTGTGGGGAAGACGGGCGATAGGGCGGGCGAGATTGGCGTCGCTGCCTGCACGTCGAGCTTGGGCGGCTTGAGTAACTCGAATCGGTGAGATCGCTGGCTCGCCTGACGCGACAAGGGCGAGCCGAGATCAGGGGACAGCATCCCGCCATTAGGACTGAGTTGTGCCGAGAGTGGATTGTTGGCTTGGTTCGGGCCCGACTGTTCCTCCATGATTCTTGGCGTACCGCGCTTGAACGTGTTGTTCCGAGATCCACCATCACGGTGGGATATGCTCCCCCTTCCACGGCCAATGTTGGCATCCGTATCAGAGTCATCGACGTCAGAGCTGGCTGTATCTGTAGCAGCGTTGTCTGAATCTTTGGCATGAGACGCCTGATCTGCCGATGAGTCTCTCCTCCACAACATATCGCTAACTTTGGACACACCGGATCTTAGGACACTGTCGATACGCGGAGGTCCCTTGCTAAAAAATCCACGAAGACCAGAGTCCTCACGCTTAAGTTCATTTGTATGAGCTTTATGTAATTTTTTATGGCTGCTGTCCGTTCTGGTGGCTGTGACCTTTGGAGAAGGCGACCCGGCCCGTTCCCTCGGAGTCGGCGATGGTTTGAGGTTTTCTGGAGGTATGATGGCATGAGGAGACTCAATTATGCCAGGTGATCCCAGACCAAGCTGCTTATCATCCAGAGGAATACCCGGCGTACTTGTCCTGGGCGAAAGACCGCGTGCTCTGCTATGGCTTCGCTCTCGCTGAAGCCTCTGCTTGACCCGACTGAACGGATTTCGACTCGGCGAGCCAGGCCTACTGTGCGTCGGAGACAAATCCTTGCCGATTGGTGGGAGAATGAATGAGCTGACGCCATCGGTTCCTCGCACAGCGCGCAGGTCCGGCGATGTAGGCTGAGAAGAGTCGTAGTCTACGGACGGGCGTCGGGGGTGAGGTCCCCAGAAGTTGGGCACATCTAGGCTGTCGCGTCCTTGGCCTGGACTAGCTGGAGATATTGGCCCATTCGTGACTTGGTTCTGGGATCGATAACCTGCCCTGCCACGACTGCCCGCATCTGCGGGGGTTGAGAGGTCTTTGACGAGATTATCTCGCGAACCCAGGTGGCTTTGTAGGCGACTTGACGCTGCGGAATCAGGCTTGACTCTTTCGGGCGTGCTCTTCGTAGTTGACCTTGAAAGTGGCTGCGGCACTTTTGGTTGCGTCTCAGATGGCCGTGGTGCTGCTGCCGCCTGATGTTCGAGGGAATTTCTATTCTCCTGGGCAATCATGCCCAGCATCTGCTTCTCCAGTGCGTCTCTTCCGCTTGCGGTAATGGTATTAGTGCGTGTTAGCCGCTTGTTTCGAGGACCGCCCTCGGAATCAGACTCGTCTGAGAACGAGCCCTTCCGTAACCGCAAGAAGTCTTGGGCGCTGGACTGAACCGAACTGCTATGCCGGTGGTGAAGCCCCCTCAGCTTGTGGAGTTTCTCTCTGGCGGTACTCTGCGCGTGCTGTAAGTTATGATACTCCTTGCTATGTCGGGCTAATTCTTCCATGGACGGTCGATGGCCCGACGAAGAGGATGCCCTCCCATGTTCGAAGGCCTCTTTGACGGTAGTGGCAGGAGCAGGAGCTGCTGCAGACGAAGCCGCTGCAGAAGCAGCCGCTATCGCAGCGGCAATGGCACCGCCGTGCGTCGGGGACGCCAGGCGATGGTCCCTCTGCGGAGATCGCGGCCTGGAGTGGGTGTGCACCTGTGGGAAGATGCGCCTGTAGTTCCTATCCTCGACATACTTCTTGTTGTCGTCCTGCTCAAGCCAATAAATGTCTGCTAGCAGGTCCGCCGGATTTGTAACCCAGTCAAATCTTGGCCTCTTTGGCTTCAAAGAAGCCATGGGTCCGTTTGCTGGGGTGCCCGCGGAACCTGTCTTTTGGTCTTTTGCCATTGCTTTCTCCGCCGGCTCGAATGTAGTCAAGGTAGTCTTGCCGCTCGTAGCCGCCATGTCGGATATCTGGTCAACCCATTCGGTCACCTTTGTCACATCACCAAAGCCTTGGGCATCTCCATCGATTGTCTTGCGCTCACGAGCCCTGACTTTTCGGTTCCGGATGTACTGCAAAGGATTGTACTGCCTTCCGACTTTCACCATGAACTCGTTCTCCATGGCCGCCGCCGCCGAACCCCGGCCTGAATCGGCAGTACCAGTACGCGACGTATTCTCAGGCTCCAGAGGCGGTACCAAGTCAAGTACGCGTCTGTACTGTGCGAGCAGCTCTAAGTGCTCCTTGGCCTTTTGCGCACGCGAAAGGGTTGATTGCGACAAGTGGTAGTGATAACCAGTCCCGTCGGCAGCGTCAAAGGAAGCATTCAAGGCACCGGTGATCCTTGGCTGCTGGCCAGCGGAAGCAGCCGAAGTGGTTGACACAAGTCTAGTAGCTCTGGGAGATAGGTTGCGTGAGGACCTCCTCTGCTGTTGTAGGTGCTGTTTCAGGCTGCTACCCAAAGTGTTGTCAGGTGCCGGTGCCAAACTCGGCGGCGCGGGCTGCGGTCGGTTTGCTGCCAGGCGTCGCGATTCACTGAGATTCAAGGCCATATTGACTATCTGGGACGAGTCCAGATCAAGGCTTTGTCTCGCAGATGACGAAGATGATTGTGTGGAAGCAGTGCCCGGGGGCTGCGCAGGCGACGCACCACCGACATAACTTCCGGCATGGTCTTGGTAGCTTATGGCATCGCCTGGTATATGGATTCCAGTTGACAACGCAGAGGCGGGCGGGTTTGAGACCAAAGTAGTGTCTAATCTCTGCGCGGCCGATGGTCTTTGACGAAAAACATTATCCGACTGGACAGGCGACTGTTTTGACACGGAAGTTCGAACAACCGGCGCTCGCTGACCGGTTTGTTGCAACGGTTGAGATATGGTGTTCATCGGGAAGCTCGAAGGGAGACTGGTTCTGGTCCTCGGCGCAGCGGGTGGCAAGGGCTGTCTTTGCCAGGCAGTGCCGTCACGGGCAGTAGAGTCTGCAGTTGCGCCATCGAACAAGGGACCGGAGAGGAGGAAGGCACTGCTGGAACGGTTCTTATGCGAGCGCATGTGGGAGCCTCCAGCGCTCCGGTTATTCGATTTGGCGGCGGCCGCCGCATTGTGACTATGGCGCTCCAGAACTGGCGATGGTTGATCTAGCGAGGGGTTTCGAAAAGCTGGTTGTGTAAGCATGGGACTATCGTGGGCGATAGGCGTCGAGGAGTAGGGCGTCGGGCTCTGTTCGATCAGAGGAATATTGCAACCGTTTCGTTGAATGCGAATGTGGTTGTTGTCTGCCGGGGGACGGGTTGGTTGGATGTTGTCGGCAATTCCTAGCCCCGGCGCATTTATTCGGCTATTGGTGTTGGTGTTGCTAGGGATACTGTGAGGAGGGAGCAAGTCTTGGGTCTGCCCTCGACGGGTCTTTGTGTCCTGATGGCCGGCATCATGCTCCGTCATGGCGGATTGGCGGCCGAGAGGACTGGCGGCATCCGTTGGCGGTTGCTTGGTGTCTGGCTGGCGGTATCTTAGACGCTTCACATGCTAGGCCGATGCGGTGACGAAATGTTTTTGTTGGTTTGCGCGGCAATGGAACGGTCTTATGACAGGTCCCTCCTAGGCTGGGGGAGAAGCGACGCGAGGACGAGGGAGGCTAGCTGGAATGGCGGCTGGGCTAGTGTGCAATCGACAGCACGGCACAGACTTGAGGCGCTGGCAGTGTTGTCTGGTCGGGTTGTCGTCGGCTTCGGTTCCGCAGATAGAGGATCAGAGGAGATGTAGCATGTTGTTGAAGGTTGGGCGCATGTAGCACGCGTAAGTGCGTCAAGGGCAGCTGCAGTTGGTGCGCTAGCCGAGTGTTTGGACGACTGGTGTCGGGTGTTGAGCAAGTTTCGGGATATCTCGTACTTGGTTGGGAGTGTGAGCAAGAGGATGACTGCTTGGTTGATTGCAACTAAAAGGAGTAGGAAAGTAGTGGTAGTGTAGTGATTCAAGTGGCAACAAAGGTCACGACATACGCTGACCGATGTTTCTTCTCTGCCCTTCCTTGCTAAGAAAATTGTCAGTCACCTCGTCGGCGTCGGTCCCCTGATCAGAAAAAAATAGAGTCCCCTGTGAACCCTGCGATTGCCTTTGTTCGTGTAGCCAGTACCGCTACAGTGTCACCACAGTACCTGTTTGTTGCCTGCGCCCGATCCTGATTGATTCCAACCCCAACTGGAACAGGCAGCTGCAGGGGACAAGGGCAAGGGCGCACATGCAATAGGGCCTCCTGGTGGTCCGTGCCGGCGGGGCGCGTTGCACTGGGCCCCACGACGAATATTGATGGGCTCCAGAAAGGCAGTTAAATGCCGTCATCCGGGAGTCAGAAGTCAAGCCTGGTACCCGTATATGTATGTACAAAGTATGTGTGCATCTGCTGTGCCGCTTCAAACGATTCGCTTCGCCATCTATTTCTTGACGGCCCAAGTGATATTTCGTACAAGTACCGATTGCTGTTCCAACCACCAAACATTGCCTTCTCCAGCTTTGCGCGTTTTCCCTTGCATGGTACCGTCGGGAGGCCCTAGATGGGAGAGCCCTAGATGGGAGCTCTCGCAACCGGCACTAACACTAACCACCTAACATGCTCCCAACTTTGTACACCGCCGGCCAAACATCGGCGCAGACGGTTGAGTTGCGAGGGCCGTGCCGTTTTCCAGCCCGTCGAGGCGCTGGTGCCTGGCGCGCCAATTGCTTCGGCAGCGATCCGTCACACGATCTCCAGGCGGTCGGAAAGAGAGGCTTGCTTAATTACTGTGTGGTAGTGTTTCGCAGGTTGGCGTTGGCGAAAACCGATACATCGCAAAGGAAAGCGGCGTTTACACCTTTTTATATTACGCAGCCTTGTTTGCTATGAATACTCGACTCTACATCCCAGCGCGTGTGAGCTCACAACCCATCCCCCGTCGTCACTGTCTTCCTCTCTTGTTTTTTCGTTCGTGGGTTCCATTCGACGTCATGACCTTTCAAGGCGAAATACTTGCAAACTTAGCACCCAGCTACCCAACCAATCAGCTTCGTACTCACTTACCCACGATGACCTCCCTTCCCAGCTTCGCATGCGTTGCCCAAAATGAATGCTACCTTACTCTCGTCCTCTCAGAACTACTTCTACATAGATAGTCGGGCCTCGACCAGGCCTCGGCGTCCAACCACACCTGCCGCCTTGCCACTCACAGTCGGGAGCATGCAGTCGATTTCTAGGTATCCATTGCCGCTTGTGATTTTCGAAGCTGTGTCGTGACGTGGGCGGTACTTGTATCGACATGGAGTTTTGGAGTCAACGGATAATGGCAGAATTCGAAACGAGATACGCTCACATTCTGGCTATTTTGGGATTGGGATATCATGGGCATGCTTACCTTGCTTAATGCCTGGGTACCTCGCCTAATAATAGCGAAGCTGGCCAAGCCCTATCTGTTGAATGGCCCAACAAAGATGAACTGCATGGCCACAGGCCTCCAAGGTCTTCAAGTTGTCAGACTAGAAGAGGAAACTGATATGCATCAGGACCAGTCTCTTGGATGCATTCGACTCTCCAAATTCTTCAAATTGGACATACGCCTCGATAATCCTCTGCCCGACCAATTGGCATCACGAGTCGCAGCGGATCCAAATATGCTCTCGCCGCGCTTTTCAGCCATGGATTCGTCTGTACGTGGTTCTGAACAGATTGTGGCGACACACAGCGTGGCTGGTGCATAGCTACGATGATCACAGCTTGTTTCGAGTATTCACATCGCCCCATTACAACGGATACGGGAGACGACTGCCTACATCCGCGGAATCTGGTTCGTCAGCCGCTCGCGGGGAAACCTGTCTCTGGTTCCTGATTCTAAATGCAACCCCAGCTATGCCGACACACCATTTGCTGGTCCGGATGTCAACCCCAGTTCGTCGGGCTCTCAGTGGGTTTTCTTTTTGGGTATGGTGATGCTCGATGACCTAACTACCCTCGGGCTACCTTGCCTATAGTCGACTCCATACAGACCTATATCAACCCATCCCCGTTCGTTCATGTTACCATTAAGGTAACACACCGTGTCGATCCTGTTGAGAAAGGGGGCATACCGCCTGCTGAAAAAAAGCTGCTGTAATACTCGGTACTCGGGTCGTACTGCCCGCCCGCCTGCTTTCAGGACTGGTCTGGGCTGGGCTGGCGTTTAAATCAACAGCAAATCATTCTGCTGCAGTCATGTACGTATGCCAAGGCTCTCTGTGCATAGTTTTTGCATTCTATCAGATCCCACCCCTCGTCTCCCCTTTCTTTTTTTCCTCCGTCGGAGGAATACAAGCACAGCAAATGTCCCGGCGCGGTCGCTGGGAGGAGGCTCTAGCGAATCGAAGCACTCTTTTGCCAGGGGTCTATGCACACACCTTCCGGAGAGCCAGAGATACCAGATGTGGCTGTTGCTTTGAGCTGGCAGACGCAGGCACAGGCGCAACCCGCAGCGTCCCTCTGCATGCTTCTCTTCTTCGTCTGCAGCTTTGCGATGTGGTTCCCGGAGTTGGTATGTCGGGGGCAAAACACACTGTGGACTAGTCCGGCCAGTGACATACGTACCGCACCGTAGCCTGCTGACCTCTAACGCAAGACATGAAAACAAAAGGTCGTCATTTTTACTCCTTTTTTCGATAATTTCCTGGCTTCAGGCAAGAAGGCAAGTCTTGGGTCTTCCAAGGCCAATTGTTATTCCCGTTTCCCAGCCGTCTCGGAGAGTCCGTCCCAAGAAAAGTAGTGAATATATCGTATATGACGATCGTTCTTCACCTTTGCCGCTAGCGGGTCAGGAGCTGAACCATGGAAACATCAACGTGGTTATAATGCCGATCTACAAGGCTGCTTTCGTCCCTCCCCTCTCATCAAGGAGCCAAGGAACCGAACCAAAGAGGACCACGTCTCGGCCACCAAGCTCTCTTTTGGGCACCCGCATTGATTTCATCTCGGAAGGGCGACATGATGGTGACGTCCTTGCTGCAACGTCGACAGGCCGCAGTGACGCAGATCAACCACCCCATTCGAGAATATGCCTGTCTTGCTAATTCTCGTCAAAAGAGATCTAGCGACCTGGGTATGTATGCATCCGTATTCGTTCGGGGAAGAAGGTGTGACAGCGGGGGGAGGCGAAAGCGGCCTCACCCCCAGGGGCAAATGGACGGAACAGGACAGGACAGGATAGGACAGGATGTGATATCGCCCAACTCCGCAAGACGCGTACATCTGTCTCCTTTTTTCAGCCCTTGTCTTTCGGATATCGGAGCGGGAATCGCATCGTGCTCGATATGGAACGGTAGCTATATACCATCTGTCCGAGTATAAGTATCTAGGACGTTTCCCACCATTTTCGAGAATCCAGAATATCCACCATCCCCATTCCACCAGCTCAGACAATCCACTCGCTCTCACATCACCTTACCTACCTCGCAAACCCCTTTCTCTTTCTTTCCCACATAAAAGAACAAGAAAAAAACAACCCGCAAAGATGCAGTTCTCCACCATCATCGCCACCATCTTCGTCGCGGCCGCCGGCGCCGTCGCCCTGCCCGCCGAGGTCCAGGAGCGCCAGGTCCCCTACACGCCCTGCAGCGGCCTCTACGGCTCTGCCCAATGCTGTGCGACCGACGTCCTCGGCCTCGCTGACCTCGACTGCGGCCAGCCCTCGGGCGTGCCCACCGACGCCGAAAACTTCAGCGAGATCTGCGCCGCCATCGGCCAGCGTGCCCGGTGCTGCGTCCTGCCCATTGTAAGTTGCTTTTTTTTCTAAACCTCTTTTGTATATATCCTACAACATATGGAAAACTACCTCAGTGTTGGCCGTGAAACTGACCTATTTCCTTCACAAAAAATACAGCTCGACCAGGGCATCCTCTGCAACACCCCTGCTGGCGTCACCCCGTAAATAGACTGAATATCAGCCTATGGGCTCGTCACTGTATCAATGGACTGTTGGGACTTGTGGTAGTAATTGTGACTAGCAATGCGTTTGGATATGCTGTGAGACTAGGGAATCAACAAAGGATAATATCTCCTACTTGCTTTTACGGCTTTTCAGTGATTTGTGCATGTTTTCTCTCAGGCCCCAAACTCGGTCCCAATAGTCTACAGAAAGCTGCAAGTTTAGCATGGATGCTAAGGTGTGCAAACAAAAAACAAGAAGAACAAAATGGTTACATATTCGTATTTCACAAGCACAGCCTGTCATCAGCACAACAAACCCCCTGACAGCGAGCCGACTTCCGAACATAGACGAGCCCATCACGATGACGCCAGGGGTTCTAGACTAGACTAGTCTAGATTTCCAAACCAAAACCAGGATGCGTGTGTGATGAGATCCAAAAGAAAAGGGTGGAGCAACCGGTATTTGGGCCCCCGGTAGATTGGGTCATCAAGAAACCTGCATGAACAAATCAACTCGGTGAATACGGGTAAGGACGTGCAGCTAGACATTGACGGACGCATGTCGTAATCGGGCTAGAGCGCCGAGCATAAAACCTCTATCTCGTCACCACCTCCCAGCTCTGTGTTTAGAAAAGGAATATTGACCGCAGGAGATACGAAGTATACGTATAACTCGGCACAATATAGAAGATAGGAGAGCCTCCATATCGTTATTCTCCGCTGCATACTCTGCGGAATATCCCCGTAGCCAAAGCTTGGCTCGGGGCAATATATTGACATTGTACCGTAACGGGGGATCACAGCCGCCTCCCGGCCACATGCGTCTTTTGGTATCCTGAATATGGATGCATCGAGATTCCATTATTTAGAAAACAAGTTTTGTTCGGCAAAATCTTGATGCTCATGGATCTTCTACATGCAACGCATAATCGCAAACCTATTCCCTTTCATCACACCCAACCGAAGTGCAAAATAAAACGACAAAGATGCTTCGCCAATAAACTCCGTTCCCGAATACTGCCGCATCTCTTAAACTCCAGCAGCTTGGGCCCACGCCAGTAAACGCAAAAAAGGTACACCCAAAAACATGCTCTAACCCGGCTGCCTACGTCTCAGAACACAGTAAGTGCACTGACAAACCCGTTCCTCAAGACCTCAAATACCAGCCCAGGGTATCCGTAGAGAGTCGTCGTCGAGTTTTCAGTACCACCCGCGTCCAACTTCCTCACCGAGCTCTTAGTGTCGCCTTCCCAGCCACCAAGGAACTCGATACTGCTGCCGGGACTGTCGCCCCAGCCACGGTTGAGCACCATGCCACGCTGGCGCTGCTTCGCGTCCGCCTCGGAAGAGTAAATGGACTTCCAAGCCGAGCCCAGGCGCTCCTCTGTTTCAGGGAATGGCGTCTCAGAGTTGACTGGCTGTTCCAGGTACGCTATCTCCCACCTGCACCGGCGGTGGCGGTTAAAGGGGTATGAGCCCGGCACATTGCCGTGGAGTATCATTTTAGTCGCAACCAGCCGGTCAACGGATTCTGACGGCAGCGTCTTATCTCTGGGCACATGGGGCTCTTCGACACCCGGCGGAGTTTGCGACGGTACCCGGGGTGTCGAGATGAGTATGTCAAAGCCAAGGTAGAAGTAGTTGTAAAAACATTCGCCCGCGACGTTTCCAGCAACATCGTCCTGCACAGCCTCATCTTCGTCATCTTGCGAGTCATAGTCGCCATCGTCTGTCGACAGAGCGTTCGCAGACGACAGCTCTGCGTCTGTGAGGTTGTCGTGGGAGCCGGGTGTTACCTCGCCCCTGCGGCTCGGCCGACGACCGTGGCTGCTGCTGGCGCCGCGAACACGGTGTATGTACATGCGTTGCTCGCTCTTGCGGTAAATGGCATCGGGAGGACCAAGCTCGGCGACGAGATCCTGGGGACTTGTTTCCCCGAGAACAATCCAAGTAGAGGGCGGGGGCGCATCGCCGGCAACAGCCCACTTCCGGATTAGCTGCAGCTTCCCCCCGCCGTGAATACGGACCAGGGTCACCTCATCCGGGCTGGCATCTTTGCTGCCCTTTGACAAGGGCGCAAACGTCTTCAAGCTTGGCAGGGCTTCACTCCACAATGTCTCACGCGCCTGCGCCCAGGTGTCGCCGCTGAATATGGCCATAGACGTGGCCATCTGCATCCCATTGTGCGACAGCAGTGACATGACGTCCTTGTCGGGCGAGTATGCCGATGGCGTCATGGGAAAGGTGAATGCGACGCCAGGATAAGACAGCACGTAAGTGCCTTCATCCTCGCCGCCCTCGCCTCCGGGAACGAACTCGCCGTTATACGTGGGCCCCAGGAACCTGTTGTAGATGTGCTTAAACGTCGGCCCGGTAGCGGTCGGTTCGGCAGCTGGGCGCATGAGATCACGCTCGTTGTTGGCCTCCTTGAAGGTGATGTGGTTCTTTGTGAAATCCACGACTTCAACAAGACGCAAGCGCTGCTCGCGACCGTCAAAGCGGAGGCGGATACCGTTGGACGGCAAGTTCACGACGACCGGTTCTTCAATGGGCGCAGTCTGGGAGAAGACGAGATCTATCTTGGGGAATCGCTGGGGCTCGGCTTTGATGCGAGTGAGGACGTCGTGGAGAGATGCGCCAAGGACTAGAAGCGGGTATGGCGACTACAGGTCAGCGCAATCCCGCATTACTCGGCCAGCACGAGTACATGGTAGCGGGTTTGGTCTACCAACCTAGAAACCCAAGGGCTTGGCCCGGGTATAGTTGAGCTTGGAAGAGAGACATGATGAAATTGTCTGCCTAGACGACAGTTTTTGGTTGATGGCTAAGTTGGTGATGATGAACGGCTGCTTGAACTGTCCGACAGCAGTCCGGAAGTCCGTTCAGTCTCTAAGATATGCATCAAGCGTAGCTTGTTTGGCGGGTAATCAAGGCAACGAGGGTGACGGTGCTGGAAAATGGGTCAACATGGCAATAATGGCGGCTGGTGCTGTGCAGATGGTTTGTACAGTCGTAGCTCACCGGGTCATTCACGGTACCTTGTGACATGAAGCAAACTCCGTGATGCGGAGGATGAGGAGCATTAAGAATGAGGGGCGCCTGAGACGTCATATCGCTCGGAGTGAGATACATACTGTACTGTACTGTACTGTACTATGTAAGCTCTGGCCAGCTGATTGTGCAGGGGTGACATCCATTCATGTGTACAGCAGGACCAACCTGCTGCCACTTTCCGTTGCCCCTCCAACCGGCTGTCACCCGCGCCTTCCGCATAGGCGCCAATCACTGTGCGTCCCGCAAAAAGCTGGAGTGGGCGCGAATGATCAACACAAACCAAACCGGAGCAAGGGTGTGTTGTGTGTTTACCGCCACAAATCTCGGGCAATTCCAACAACCAATAACCCCATGCCGCCACACAATATCAACTACCGCTATTGTATCAAAGCTCCGCGACCGTTTGGTTTCGTCATAATCGCCCTTGGATCCAGCATCTGGTATGATTCTTGGAACGACAGCGCTAGCCATTATATCAATCAGCTTGGGTACACTGGACTCGACAACATCATAACACAACACAACAACACGCCGTCGACACGATGAGCTCCTTGCGGGAGCCGAGCCGAAGGCTCCCTCGAGCTTCCACCGCGTCGTCGGCCAGCGTCTCGACCACCACGCGAGCAGGCGCTGTCGGCCGGGCAAGTGTACGACCTGGAGTGCGCGCGCCCTCGACGACAACACGAACCCGCACCGCGAACCAGAGCGCGATCGCGTCACGTATCGACAGATCCGGTGCAGTTTCACCGGCAGAATCGGTGTCGTCTATGGCCACGACTATGACTGCCGGCACAAAGCGTAAGGAGCGCGACTATGACGATCCAGACGTCGCTGGCCTCGGGGAGAAGACAAATATCAACGTCGTAGTGAGGTGTCGAGGCAGGAATGATCGCGAAGTGCGGGAGAACAGCGCCGTTGTGGTTTCGACCGAAGGTGTCCGTGGCAAGGTTGTGGGGCTCTCCATGGGACCGAACGCACTCAGCAACAAAACATACAACTTTGACCGCGTCTTTTCGTCCGCAGCAGACCAGAGCATGATCTTTGACGATGTCGTCAAGCCCATATTGGACGAGGTTTGTTGTGGCTGCATGCGTGTCTTTGCTCCCCGCCGTAAAGCAATTTACTGACCCTGTACATTCGTCATTCATAGATGCTTTCGGGATACAACTGCACAATATTCGCATATGGTCAGACTGGTACGGGTAAAACCTACACGATGACGGGCGACATGAATGAGACTATGGGGATATTATCCGACGCCGCTGGCATTATACCCCGGGTCTTGCAAACATTGTTCAACAAGCTCCAGATCGACGAATCCGACAACTGCGTCCGCTGTTCATTCATAGAACTCTACAACGAAGAGCTGCGAGACTTGTTATCGGCCGACGACAACGCCAAGCTAAGGATATATGAAGACAATACAAAAAAGAGCACTGTCGTTCAAGGAATGGAAGAGCGGCACATCGTATCAGCGGCCGAAGGCATAAAACGTCTTCAAGAGGGAAGTCTCCGCCGGCAAGTCGCTGCTACCAAGTGCAACGATCTCAGTAGTCGAAGCCACACCATCTTCACGATTACCGTTTACGTCAAGAGGCCAGGTGAGAACGGCGACGATTACGTCAGCGCCGGGAAGCTAAACCTCGTGGACTTGGCTGGTAGCGAAAATATTCAACGGTCTGGAGCGGAAAACAAACGAGCGGCCGAGGCCGGCCTCATCAACAAGAGCTTGTTGACGCTGGGACGGGTCATCAACTCTCTTGTCGACCGGGGTACTCACATTCCTTACAGGGAGTCCAAACTCACCCGCCTTCTTCAGGACTCGCTTGGAGGCCATACGAAAACTTGCATCATCGCTACCATCTCTCCAGCAAAAAGCAATCTGGAGGAAACAATCTCGACGCTGGACTATGCCTTCCGGGCGAAGGACATCCGGAACAAGCCGCAGATCAAGACTATCATGAGCAAAAAGACATTGCTGCGGGAATTTACTGCAGAGATTGAAAAGCTACGGGGCGAGCTTCTCACTACAAGACAACGAAACGGCGTCTACCTATCCAACGAGGCTTACGAGGAGATAACGGTTCAGAATGAGTCCCGGCGTATTCTTTCAGAGGAGCAGTCCGCCAAGATTGAGACTCTTGAGGCGAACTTGAGAGGCAAGGTCCAGGAGCTCTTTGACCTCACTTCGTCGTTCATGAGCCTGAAGAAAGAGAACGAAGGGACGCGGATACAGCTCGACGAGACCAAGGAATTGCTGGAGCAAACGGAGCTTGTGTTGATCGAAGCCCGGAAGAGCCTTGCCGACGAAACGTACCTTCGAAAGGCTCACCAGGAAACGGAACAGAAGCTTGCCAACATCGGCAGTGAGCTCATCGACACCCTCGGTAAGACTGTTGAACATGTCAATGAGCTTCGTGCCAAGAACAAACGCAAATCAGACTTGCATTCATTGAACTGCGGCACTTGGGCCACGACGCAAGGGCAAGTAGCCGATGTCACGGAACTGATCGAGGGACGCATCTCCGAGTTCCAGAAGGATCAAGAAGAGCACATCTCCAGCGTGTCAGAACGCATGCAGGCGTTTGTCCAGGCAGAGTTGGACAAGCTCTCAGAGACCCAAAATCTTCTGGATGAGAACCTGGGCAAATTTGAGACGTCCAAGAAGGAGCTTTTAGACAGCAAGGAGCAGTCAAAGCAGGAAATGGATGCTGTGCTGGAGGAGATCAAAGTTGTTAGGGACCATATCAAGGAGCGAGTCGGCGAGAGTCTACAGGCAATTGCCAGCGCTGCAGAGCGGATAGCGGCCGACGTTCTCAGCGAGCTCGGCCTTTTTCACAACCAGCTCCAAACATCCTACAGCACTCTCGGCAAAGATTTCAAGACCGTTTTTGAGGATCTTGTCAAGCATCTCGGAGCTCAAAGATCGGAGTCGGATCGACTCAAACGTCAACTAGAAGGAGCAAGCGAATCTCTGATTCAATCCAATGCTGCCGCTTCTGCCATGATACAACAGGTCGTGGCCGAGGAAAGAAGGCAGGCTGCTGAGGAGCGCAAGCAGCTACTGGCGCAGATCACGTTGCTTATCAACAGCCAGGGAGAAACACAGGATCTGAGGATGGCCGAAAAGGCTACCATGCTCAACCAAGAACTGGTCCACTCGACAAAGTCATTTGAGGGCAGCGTCACGCAGTACTCGGATGGCATGGGTAGCTGGGCGGAGAAGGATGGTCAGATTATGGGAGACATCAACAAGTCCCGCGACAGCATGAAGACCAGGCTGAAGGACGACTGGGCTGTAAGTCGATATTTTCAACTCCCAATTCCATCTTCAAATATGGAAACTAACAAACTACTGCAGGCCGCGAACAAGCATAGCACATCTATCCAGGCCACCACCAAATCTGTCCATGCCGAGACTGTCCGGGTTGTTGAAGAACAAAAGCGCGATCTCGACGTACAAATGCAGGATCTTGACAGCTTCGTGACGCGTGCACGATCCCAGAACTCTATCCACCATACCCAACACGGCGCATCGGTGCAGCAACTCTCGCGGACAGTTGAAACGTCATATGCGGAGATCTCGGCGCATTCCAAGGAAGCCGTGGAACGCGCCAGAAATATTGGTGATGAGATTGAGACCGAGGTCGAGGATCTCCGCGCAGGCCAGGAGACCCTGGAAGATAACATTTGCCAACCACTAGGCAACCTGCGCGAGTCGATCCAGGATACAGCGTTACTGGATTACCAGCCCACGGGTGGCACGCCAGAGAAGACTCACTATGCTTATCCCACTGACCTCCCACGCACTGCTCCGCACGAGACGCTCCTGGCGGGGCTTAACGGCTCCGGGGTCGAGACACCGACCAAGAGTGCACCGGCACCGCCCGTCGTATTTAGCGACTTTGACGAGACAATGGTTAAGAGGGAGATGTCGCCATCGGCATCATCGGTTGTCTCGGGTAGCTTAAGGGAGGTTAATCCGAATGTCAGCTCCACGTCGAGCGCCATCCAATTCAACCCGTCCTCAAGCACCATGTCACTGGCACCGCTGTCAGGGGTGGACAGCAGCAACAAGAACAGCAACTCGGCTTTGCCTACGTTCCGGAGAAGCGCCAGGGGATCTGCCAACAAAGACACGCTGTCCAAATCCAATATTGGGAAGCCGGCTTCAGCTGCGGCGGCGATCGATGGGCGTGAGAACGTGCCGCCGGCTGGTACGTTTGCGGCTAGTGGGAGGAGAAAGAGCCCCAGGCTCAGGTGATTGTTACGCCAATCTTGTTTTTCTTCGTGTGCATTGCATAAAGGGATAAAAGTTGGTAACAGCGTCCTTTTTTTTCGTCTGTTATCCGGTTTATTGTTTGGGATTTACAGAGTATATACTGGGGTTATGGGCGTTGGTCTTTTTGTCTTGTTTTTACGTCTTACTGAAGTATCTTGATACCCTTCGGTTTGGTTTATATTGATTGGTGGCAGCTCTGACCGATGCTTTCGTTTCGGCCTGTTCAATTTTGCATTATATGTTTAATGGACGTTCCTCTGATGTCCGCTCTTTAACTAGTTACCAAGGCCATCTTGATGGACGGTCATCACGAACCAACACAAAGTTTACCAGCCTGGATCACACTTGCCGTTGTGTTCAGATGCATGATTCCCACGGCGAAAACTGCAAAAAGCACTGCTGTAAAGCAACATCGAACCGGGGTTAAGTTGAAGGCAGCTCCCTTTAAGCAGATTACATGTTAGGATATACGGTAGTCGACATCGGCACCAAGGCCTCGGCAAGAAACCGGCTTTTGATCAAGGACACTCGCTGCATTTCATGAACAAAGTACACCCGCCACCCCCTTTTTTCTTCTCATTTCTCGTTCGGCCCAGCGATCAGCACCTTGATGACCTGCCCCTCGCTGACCTTGGTGAAGGCCTCTTGGGCCTTGTCGAAGGGCACCGTCTCGGTGATGAGCGGCTGCAGGTCGACCTTTCCGTTGGCGACGAGGTCGATGGCGAGGCGGTGGTCGCCGGCCGAGTAGCGGAACGACCCGCTGGCCGTCACCTCCTTGCAGCAGAAGGCCAGGATGGGGAAGTTGACGTCGGGCTTGCCCATGCCGCCCTGGACGTAGGAGCCGCCGACGCGCACGGCGTGGATGCTGGTCTGGATTGAGGGCTCGGCACCCGTGGCGTCGATGACGACGTCGGCGCCGCCGTTGGCCTCGAGCCCCGCGGCGGCTATGAGCAGCTTGGCGTTCTCCTGGGGCGGCAGGCGCTGCGAGAGGTAGGTGTGCGTGGCGGCCACGCGCTTGGCCACCTCGAGCTTGGACTCGACGATGTCGACGCTCACGACGGTGGTGGCGCCAAAGGCGCGGGCGACGGCGGCGCAGAGCAGGCCGACGGGGCCGGCGCCCATGACGACGACGCTCTGGCCCGGGGAGACGCGCGCCTGGCGGACGATGTGCACGCCGACGGCGAGCGGCTCGATCATGGCGCCCTCCTGCAGGCTGACGGACTCGGGGAGCTTGTAGCAGAAGTCGGCCGGGGCGGCCCAGAAGCCGGCCAGGGTGCCGTCGTAGGGAGGGGTGGCGGCGAAGCGCATGTCGGGGCAGAGGTTGTAGGAGCCGCCGAGGCAGTTGCGGCAGCGGCGGCAGGGGTAGCCCGGCTCGAGGGCGACGCGGTCGCCGACGGCCAGGGTCTTGACAGCGGAGCCGACCTCGACGACGGTCCCGGCCGACTCGTGGCCCAGGACCATAGGCGCCTTGACGACGAAGTCGCCGATGGCGCCGTGGTGCCAGTAGTGGACGTCGGAGCCGCAGATGCCCGTGTAGTTTATGGCGACGAGGACGTCGTGCTCCGACGCCAGCTTGGGGACGGGACGCTCCTCGAAGCAGACATCGTGCGGCTTGTTGAGGACGAAGGAGAGGTTCTGTAGGGTGGTTGAGTTTGGTGGGGGATGTTAGTTTTCGGGTGTTTTTTTCGAGCAGCGAGGAAAAGGAGAGAGAGAGGGAAGGGTTCGATGGCGTACAGATTTGCCCTCTGTTGCGGAAGCCATGGTGGCTGTTTCTGCGCTGAACGCGGGGAGTGTGTGGGTGTAAGTGTCTGACGAGCCTGTTGTTGGCACACAGGCTTTAGTGTTTGGTTTTGTTGTAGTCCTCTATTCAAGTCTCTTTTTTTTTCTCTAGAAACAACAAAAAAAGAGAAAGGGATATAGGTCTCCAGAAGGATGACAGCGAGTGCGAGCTGAAGAAAAGATAAACAACAGCAAAGAGAGGGTAGCG
This sequence comes from Pseudopyricularia javanii, assembly GCA_031001725.1. Taxonomy (NCBI): domain Eukaryota; kingdom Fungi; phylum Ascomycota; class Sordariomycetes; order Magnaporthales; family Pyriculariaceae; genus Pseudopyricularia; species Pseudopyricularia javanii. The sequence continues at coordinate 18,194 of JARHUK010000036.1, forward strand.
TCAGTCGAAACCCGTCATAACCCGCCCGCTCATCGGAGTAACGACCGGAGAAGTACCCCGTACCCGCTCCTCCATGGTTCTGGCTCTGTTACGTCGTGGATGTTCCATGTTTCTTTCCCAAGAGATAGAAGATTTTTTAAAAAAGAAAAGAAAAAAATGACAGGAAAATAAAAACAGCAGCGTCGAGGAGGCGCGTGGTTTGCCCCGAGTGGTACTGTACCATCT
>JARHUK010000038.1:0-13307 GCA_031001725.1 Pseudopyricularia javanii
TTGTTAAGTCAAGAGGAAGGAATGTTCTCTTTCAACGGTGTGTGTCCTTTTTGATCTCGGCTTTGATCTGCTCCAGGCAGCTTTCTGCTTTCCCCCTCAATTGCCGCACCCACGTTTCCACCATACGGGCGTCTGCTCAGCTTCGTGTCCGTTTTCGGTGACCAAAGTTGGCTGCTGATATCAAGACATACATACCATCACCAAAAGAATTCACTCGGCAAATTACATACAACACAATTCACATAAACCCTGCATACCAAAAACTAAATACTTGCATCCCAAAAAAGTGATCTTCCTTTCTGCTTTCCCAGAAACAAATGCCATGACATTCTCAGTCCACGCAGTGCCAAATCAACAATGCCGTCCAAAGAACCCAAGAAAAACCTCTTCCTCCGTAGTTGTAAGCCTCGAATATTAGAGAAAGTCAGGCATAGAGAAACCCCAAAGAGCAGACAGACACTTGGTGAACAATGCAAATTCCAATTGACCATTTCCCTCGTGAAAACCGTGCCCATAATAAAAACAGAGTATGAGAAGACCAAGACCAGCCAGCATCCAGAGAATGGCTGAGTGGTACGTGGCCAATAGTTTAAAAACAAACACCCATCCTTCTCTCCAGTTCCCTAAAACTCCGCGCTTCAAAAGTGTGAAGGCAAAAAATGCTCCCAAAACAAGGGCCTCACGACCGAGAAAAAATCCAGTTCGCTTCCCCCCAAAAGAACTCATTAATGAAGAATCATAAGCCCGTTTAATACCTACCATTCAGTAATAACCGTTGACAATGCTTCAAGTCTTTGTCGATTCTTCGCGTCTCTTTGGAGCATAAGCCCGTGGTTTGCCCGTGGCAGCTAGCTGTCTCTGCTACCGTCGTTGCTCGTTTTAATTGTCGCCGCCTTCCCTTAGCGGATGGTCATCTGCTTGACCATGTCGGCCTTGCTCGAGGCACCGAGCCCAGCGGAGCTGGCGCCGGCCTTCTTCTCGAAAACCTTCCAGAACTTCAGGCTCTCGTCGGCGGCGGCAGTGGCCAGCATCTGGCCGTCGGGGCTCAGGCAGCTGTGGAGAACGCGGCTCTCGTGGGCGGGGATCTCCACAGTGCGGACCAGGGTCGGGTAGCTCCAGATGCTGATCGAGTTGTCGGGGAAGCCGCTCGTGCTGACGATCTCGCGGTAGTGGGGGCTCCAGCGGAGGCTGGTCACCTGCGAGCCCGTGTCGATGCTGTTGACGCGGGCGCCCGAGGTCGAGTTCCAGAAGTGGATGTTGCGGTCGTACGAACCGCCACCGGTGGCGAGCAGGTTCATGTTCCAGGGGCACCAGGCCAGGGCCTTGACGGCGGCCTTGTGGTTGGTCTTGGTGAACTTGGGCACCGAGAGCGAGCGGGCGTCCCAGATGGAGACGAGGTTGTCGTTGCCACCGGTGGCGAGCTGGGCGCCGTCGGAGCGCCACTCGAGGCCGCAGACCTCCGAGGTGTGAGACACGAGCTCGGCAACCTTGTGCTCGGCGATGCGAACGTCGTGGTTGTAGACGAGGCCGGAGCGGGCGCCGGTCGAGAGGAGGTGCTTGTTCCATCCCATGACAGAGACGCGGGTGTCGTGGCCGTGCATGCTGCGGACCTTGGCGCCCTCGGCGACATCCCAGATCTGCACCTCGCCAGTACCCATGCCGACGCTGACGTAGGCGCCGTCGGCGGACCACTTGACGCTGCTAACGTACGTGTCAGCAGCGGTCTCGAGAAGGCAGCTGACGCTACCCTCATCGGCGGACCAGACGTAGACGTTGCGCTCCAAACCAATGGCGACCTGGTTTCCGGAGCTCCAGTCGAGCAGGTTCAAGTAGTAGTCATCGATCAGACCAGGAGCATCAAGGACCCGCTCGGGAGCACTGGCGATGCGGCGGCGGGACTGTGCCGACGTAGAGCTGGCAGGCTTGAGGGGGCGGTTGTACTGCTGGCGGAGGTCGATGGGCTTGGAAGACTCCGGGGGCGCGGGCTTGAACTGCAGAATGCGAGTGTTAAGGTTCACTCCGCAGGCATTTGCGATAGAGTCCTGGTAGGCGGCGGTGTTGGGCGACGGACGAGCTTGAGGCTCGGGCTCATCATCATCATCGCCAATGTTCAGTGCCTCGAGAGCGGCAAGGGCCTCGTCAGCAGCAGATGAGAGGATGTCAGAGGAAGACATGCTGCTGCTGCTGCTGCTCTTGGGCCGCCTCTCGTGCAAGTCGAGCTTTCCTGAGCCGACGTTGGCAATGGCAGAGCTGGCAGTGCGGTTGGGGATGAAGCGGTCGCCGGCAGTATAGCTGACAGAGGTCTTAGCAGTCTTTTGCCTGATAGTCTTCTTGGTCTTGTTCTTGATTGGTTGGTGGCCTGTGCCGGTCAAGGTAAAGTCTGAGACGCCGAGCTCAAGAGCCTTGCGCGGGGTAGAAACTCCACGGGCAATGTTAGACTTGGGCGAGTCACGCGGCTGCTTGGTGGCGAGGTGGGCGGCCAGCTTGGTCGAGTAGCTCGACTTGCCGCCGGCCCTGAAGTTCTCGTCGGGGGTGCATGGGGATGAGTTGATGTTGGCAGCAGACACGCCAGCGGTGCGTTGACGCGGCGATGGCGTCAACGGCATCCGGCCGCCGGCGGTGCGGGAAGAGAAGAGCCCGGTGTGGGACTTGAGAGGCGTCTCGCAGAAAGCAGTCGCCATTGTGAATGTGGTTTTTTTTGGTTGTCGCTCTTTGGGGAAATCGAGGTAGACTCGGGAGACTATGCTCGAGACGATGTGGTGCAGAGGTAGTAGGCGCTTTTGTTCGTGTGCATGAGCGTGTGTATGATGGACTTAGCAATGCCTAGAGAGATAGACAAGCTGTGATGGAACGTTTATAGGATTTTGTTTTCTGTCTGTTTCAGGAACAGATCCAGGGCAAATGGTTTGTTTGGCTGGTAGATGGTGATGAGGTTGATGAGTGTGACAGTTCAAGTCGAGGAAGAAGACTGCCTTAAGAAGAAATCTGTTTACTCTCGCAGTCACCGCCCGTCGACGGGGCAACGGACGTGAATGGTGAAAAGTGGGTCAGTGTCACGAGAACCCATGCAGCACGCTGGGAAACTGCTGAGCAACGTCATTAAAGCCCCACTCGAATCGAAGGTCTGTAACAGGACGTGGTCTAATTACCGCCTGTGGCATTGCCATCAACCGGGTAACCAACCGAGCACTCTCGCCTGTCCCCTGATACTGCTGTTACTCGACATGAATATTCAGTGCGGTGTGGCCAGTCGGTCCACCGGTGTCCGGGGTGACCAGAATGGGTTTGCCGCCAACTGCACTACACTGCGGCTCGCCGAAGTCTGTATGAAAAATGACAGCATTCTGCGCCGAGCCAGCTTTCAAGCGTACAAAGTTAATGTTTTATTGTGGGAAGAACACGCATGCAAAGTCATGAGTCCATAGGTACAGTATGTAATTACTTTTGTGTGGCAAGCATGTGCTCGGTCAACTAGGTGGGTTTTGCCCAATCTTGCTCTATCCTCTGTCGCAGGCTTGGCCAAGAATTGGGGTGATGCCATGCTTGATCCCAGACTAGAAACGGAACACGGCGAGGAACTATCCGATGAGGGCGGCCCCTGAGTATTGTCGGCTCGTCATTCATGTACATACAGTACACAATTAATATTATGTCTTATTTTTTTAAGGGGCAATTCCGTTCGACCAACGACGGATTGTCAAGGGCTGATGTCGTGGACGAGTGGACATATTCAATATGCACGCAATGTTTGTTGGCTTCAGATTCTGCACATTTTATGATTTCCCATTTCTACGCCATGTCAGCCCAGAGTCATAACTGTAACCCGGTTTACGTGAGTATGTCAAAACACTAGATTTTCATCCAAATAATAACCCAAAAGCTGCCCAAAAAAGGGGAAAAGAAATCAAAGATACCGACACAGCACCACAGTAATCCGAAGCCATCAGCCCTACATATGGAAATAGTGGGCCAATATCACAGCCGGTACGTACCATTCCCCACAAAACCTTTCGCCGAGCAGCCACATTGAAGCCCCCTGTAAAGTGGGTGGTTTGTGCACTCCAGCCTCAGCTCAGCCGAAACTTTAGGACCCAAAGTGCACCACCAAGAATTAGGCTGACCCAAGTTTTGCCCATTACTTTTTTTTTTATGTTTCCATTGACCAAAATATTTGACGCTTGCCGGTTGTAATACTACCGTGCTGTCAGTGCACCATACCACCTCTGGCGACATCATTACCGATTAAGCCGACCAAAAAAAGGCACCACCGACAGCCCACCTCCATTCCGATCCGGCCCCCCCGATATGATGACGGTTTACGGATAGTTGCACTTGCGACCGATTGAAAGCAGACCCAGACCCCCCACCTCACCATGGTCCAGCCTGCGAGTACCGCCGGGGCGCCGTTACAGTCCCTCTTCGGCGGCGGAGGAGGAGCGGCGACGACCCAACCCGTCGTAACCCCACAACCGGCATCCACTGGCGCCACTCCGAGCCCAGGTCCCGGCGCCGGCGCAAGCACAACCGCGTCGACACCTTCCATCATGAGCCAAAGCCAAACTGGCGCTCCCGGCTCGGCAACCTCGTCCAACAACACTTTCGTCATGACAAACTCGCCCGTCAAGAGCCGCGGCCTCCCCGACGGCTACAGGCCAAAAGTCACGCGAACCCTCGGCAACAGGCCCGCCTGCCTAGTAAACGCCTCGGTCACCTACTGCGGGAACAACCAGATCTACGCCTTTGGCGGCTTCGATCAGTACACAGACGAGGTCTATAACCACGTCTTGAGGCTGGACCTCGTGAGCCTGCAGTGGTCGCTCGTCGACAACTACGGCGACATCCCTGGCGTTCGCATGGGTAAGCTTCAGCCACCCCACCGATCTACCCGCGGCCCTCCCCTCCACGTTTCTTGGCACCTCCCTCCAGACGCGCTGACACCCTCCTCTGATGGACAGGACATACCGCTACGCTCTACAAAGGTGATCGCTTGCTGGTATTTGGGGGCGAGAACGAGCACCGCACGTACCTTTCAGATCTGATAATATTCGACCTGAAGACGGCACACTGGACGCAGCCTCAGTGCAGCGGCCCCATACCCCGAGGCCGCGCGAGGCACGCCGCAATTCTGCACGAGGACAAGCTCTTCATTGTTGGCGGCATCACTGGTCACGATAATCACGTGTTGGACGATGTGTGCTTCTTGGACCTCAAGACCTTTACGTGGTCGAGGTCGTGGCGTTTCGTCTCCCGGTTCGACCACAGCGCGTCAATATGGTATTTCCGCCCCATGATACTTCCCAACCTGCGCACATTGGCCATACTGACTCTGGTCCCGAATATAGGAATGATAGGATTTGGGTATACGGTGGACTGAGCGAGGAGATGAACAGGACCAGCGAGCTCTGGTGGCTTGATCTCAAGGGCAGCCCTGCCTTCGAAACACCGCCTCCGGTTGGGACATTCGACCGAGCCTCCTTGGCCAGCCGCGTCGGCAGTTCCGCCCGACCGGCGTCCTACTCCCCGATGGCACAGTCCCCGATAGTCGGAACCTCGGGATATGCAGCGAACTCGAGGACAGCTCAGGTCAACCCTCCCTCTTTTCAGCTCAAGTCTTTCGCTCCGATAGCTCCCGGCACCATCTCTTCGATCAAGTTCCACTCGGGTCCCATTGTCCCTGAGCAGGGTACCGGCTATCATTTTCACGTCCATTCATCTGGGACCCTTCTTGACTTTTTAACTCCTACCACGTCGTCATCATCTAAGGATTGTTCGTTGTCGGCATTGGATCTCAACTCCCTACGGTGGCAGAGGCTTGCGGAGGGCAGGGAAATCTTCAAGAGCGGCTACCGGTGGCACTACTGCACGCTCAGCGAAGATGGCACTAAAGCCTGGCTCCTGGGTTGCCCTTCGGACCAAGGAGCACTCGACTTGGGGGCTAACGGCCTCGAGGAGTACCTGAGCGATATCATGGAAGTCGATCTGCGGCGCTATGGTTTCTTGGGCAACAACCTGGCCCCCGAACCGCGGACTGAGCATCGCCCCTCGTCAAGAATACGAATCGTCGAGCAGCCGTCGCGAGGTCTCGGTGCTGACCTAGCGACCCTCTTCAACATTCCCCCGGAGGCTGGAAGCGGCACTGACTTTATGGTCACTGCGCTGGCCGACGACTGCGAGGACGAGAGCATGCTTGGTTCTGCACTGGTGCAGCCCAGCGACTGCTCCTCTGTCGGAGCAGGGGACTCGTGGCTGTCGCCTGACGCGCCGACGTCACCGCCTATACATGTGCACCGCCTCATCCTGCAAGCGCGCTGGTCGCATTTCCGTCGCCTCTGGGCCTCCCAGATGGCCGAGTTTCACACTCGGAAAATGCACATTCCGGAGCCGTACAGCGTTGTAAAGGCCTTCCTCTATTACCTTTACACAGACCGGATCGACCCCTCGATCGAGGACGAGGGTACCGATGCTGGAACCACCACGGACCTCTCCGACATTGCGGGATTGCTTGTCATGAGCAACATATATGGAATCCCCCACTTGCGACTTCTGTGCGTCAACCGCCTCGCCAAGGAGCTGGACGTCGACCATGCTTGCATAATCTGGTACCGTGCCGGCCTGGCAGACGAGGAGTGGCTCCGCAAGCGCGCCGCTGCCTACTGCCTGACTCACTGGGGCCGGATTGTGCGCACCTCTGGGTTCCTGCGACTGCCCAGGAGCGCCCTCGTCGAGCTCTCCCAGGAGATCGACATGGAGGGACGTGTCATTGGCGGCGAGGAGCTTGACATGTTTGTCGGCTCCACCATGGCTGATGGCTCCGGGGCTCTCGCGAGGCGCAAGGAGAGCATGAGCAGCCAGCCGAGCCAGCTCATGGAGTCAGAAGTGGATGACGACGATGGAATGGAGCTCAACTAGGGCCGATCATCTGATGCCCTCGGCTTCTGTCATCTTTCACGATTGTGTATCAACGTGCCTAGAATCATGTTTCAGCTCCTGGCAGTTGCACTTTCCCGCCCAATGCAGACCCCTGACGTTCTGCGGTATGTTCTTCATTCGATTTGTTGTCTCTCGTTCTGCTTCCGCTTTTGTCCCCTGTCCTCACGGACATCTTTTCAACTTGTTCCTAAACGTCCTACTTCCCTCATTACCATTCTTTGCATGACAACAAGGGGGACACATGTATCCTTTTTTTTTTGCTGACCGTTTTTCATTTTCTTTTTTCGGCACGATATTACAGCTGGGCATCACATCTTGCATAACAGACCGGAGTTTCTTTTGTTTCACCTCATTTCCGCTTCTTGAGGGCTTGATAGGGTCTATGGAGGCTGGCGTTTTTTTTTCAACAGTTTAAATCAATGATGCACGATTATTATGCGCTGGAAGGGTTTTGTCATGATTTGCGTTTTCTCTAGTCATTTCTGGTCTTTGCTGTAGGCATTTATCGCAACAGATATTCCAGTCTTTAGATGGTCAAGGAAGGGAGGTTAACCTCTTTGACGTCTCATGGGCATGGCTGTAATTATCGGTCTACCCAAATTGTCCTCCGTTTTTCAATGCAGTCATATCAGCAGCTTCCGCGCTCAAACGTCTGCGACATCGTACGTGTAGAAGTTACAGGGTTGCATCCATGACACCAGCGACCTGGCTATGCAGAAGGCAGTCGATTCTCCGAAGAACGGCAAGCTCTTGTCTTGTCATATGGTGTACACAAGGCGTACTATGGCAAATGCTGCTCTTCACACGCGTCGCTCTACCCATTATTGTAAATGTAGTTGACAATTCCTTTGTTATATATACAGTTCCCTACAAGCAAAACCCCTTCTCCTCTTTACCGCCCATCATCTACGTGTCTATGGGGCATCTGTACCGCCGACCCTCGCCACCGCCCGCCTCCGGAGCCTGCAGCGTATCCAGGCAGCTCTGGTGGTAGATGTGCCGACAAGCCAGCACAACCAGCGGCCCGAGCGGGTCGTCCTTCCTCCTCGCCGTGCCGGGACCCGCGGTGGCTTCGACGCGGGTGCCCCGCGCCTCGGCGGCCATGACCCCCGCAACCGCCCTGGCCAGGGCGCTCTCCTCCTCGTGAGCCCGGGCGGCGGCGTCGTCATCCTCGTTCATAATCTTGAAGTCGGCCCTGGACCGTGCCGGGTGCTGCAGCCGGTGCTGCGCCGGGGCCTTGCCCTTGCCCTTGGCGTCCTCGGGACCGCCGTCGGCGCCACTGAGGCCCTCGTGCGGGCCGCCGGTAGCGGAGCCACCCCCCGAGCCCATCTGCCCTCGCAGGAGCAGGCGCCGCCGCCGCGCCGCCGCGCGCTCGCGCTCCTCGCGCTCCTCCCACGCCTCGAGGACCCTGCTGCCCGCGACGCCGGGCCCCGTGACGCGGCGGCCGCAGGCCTCGCACGTCGAGCCGCGGGGCCGCCAGCCGCGCTGGCGGAGCTCGACGGCGCGGCCGACACTGACGAAGAGGCTGCGCTCGAGGAGGCGGTTGGCGAGCCGCAGGATGCTCTCCTCGTAGGCGTAGGCCGAGAAGATGGTGGCCAGGACGGCGCGCAGGTCGGCCAGCGACGGCGACGTCGCCGCCGCCTGGGTGAGGAAGGCGCGGAGGATGCGCAGGAAGGAGAGGTTGTTGTTGGCGGTGGCGGTCATCTGTCTGGTCATTCTCCCGCCGGCCGCTGCGGTGGCATCCAATGCTGATGTTCGTGCTGATGGGGTCGAGTTTGGCCTGGTTGTAGAGGCAGGTTTGCTACTGCCTGGTGTCGTGGTCGCCTTTAGTAGTGCCGTGAACGTTTGTTGGACCATCGATCTGAGCCCATCGACGACCTTGTCCTTGTTGTTGTCGTCGTTGCCATCCGGGTTCTCGCCATCGGCATTTTTACCATGGGACTGTGAAATCGACGTTGAGACCGACCTCGTGATCTGCACCGCAGCATTGATGAGATCCAACCAGAGCTTCTCCTCATCAGAGAGCTCCTTATCCCTAGCGTCATCCTTGGCCTTCCCCTTCACGTCCTTGCTGTGAGCAGCCCCGGCAACAGAGCCCTTCTTCCTCGCTGCAGCCGCCGTTCTGGTCTGGCCCTGACACAGCCAGATGCCGACGTGGACATAATTCGTCAGGGCCTCCATCACCTGCTCCTCGTCCTCCTCCTCGCCCACCCGGCTGCCGCCCGCGTCCGACCCCGCCGCCAGCAGACCCAGCAGCGCGCTCTCCAGCGTCCCGAGGTGCCCGACCAGCCTCCCCATGGCCTCGCCTACCCTCCCGTCGCGCGCCATGAGGACGACGGCGGCGTCCACCACGCCCGTCTCCTCCATCGTCGGCAGCAGGCTCTCGAGGCGCAGGTCGGCTGTGCTCTGCACCAGTCCAATGTACTCAGACACTTGCGCGGGGTCGAAGCGACACATCAGCTTGACGTAGCGTTCCACCAACTCCCCGTCGACTGCAGCCTTGGTGGCATTGCCGCTTTCTCCCTCCTCGTCGGTCGTCTTCCTCTTCATGTCTGAACCAGACCTGCGGCCCGCCAAAGAGGACTCCAAGATCGTCCTCAGGTACTGGAACTGCAGCTCCGGCTCGTCATTGACGGCCTCCAGCATGTCCGCGTGCAGCTCCCTCGCGCCGCCATCCATGGTCTGCGCCGCCCTTCCCGGGTCGAGCTCCACCAACACCCGCGCATTCTCCTTGACGACAGCGTGCACGTCTTGCAGCTGGCGCCTCGTCAGGCCTCTTCCAGCCTGGGCCAAACACTCGGCAATACAGTCGAAGACGCCCTCGCGCTCCTTCGGGTCCTCAAAGTAGCTCGCAATCAGCTTGCCGTACTGCTGGTCGCTCTTGTAGATCCGCTTCAGCACGCGATAAAAGCCCGCCTGGCGGAACAGCGGCATGAGAGTTCCGGCCAGATCGGGCGGCTGGTGCACGGAGAGCAGGTACTCGACGCTCAGCTGGGCGTCGTCGGCCAGGTCCGGACCCGGGTAGCTGCACAGGCCGCGCAAGACCCTGTTCAGCGTCGATCCTGGTAGCAGGAGGTACTGCGGGTACTTGGCCATGTTGCGCGCGATGAACATGTCCAGGTATATGATGTCTTCGGCAGCGAAACCGTTGGCTACGGTCATGGTTTCTGTCAGGATGCTGACGATATATTGCCTGTCGACAGTTGCGCCGAAAATCCGCTCCTCGTCCGCAATTCCGTTCCCAGCCTCCCCGTCTCCGTTGATCATCTTTTCAGGTGCATCCGTGTTCAAGAATCCGTCCTCGAACGCCTCGTTCAAGCAGGCCAGAAAATCGGGCGCGTTGAACTTGAGGATCATTCGCAGGTATGGGAACGAGGGCTCATCCTCAAGGTCATGTCTCGTCTTGAAGCACTTTTCAGAACCTTTAGGCCAGGATATGCTTTTCCCTGAGAACAAGAACCAGTATATGTCTGACTTGGCCTGTACGGCCACGGCCTCGTCCATCACAGCTTCTGTGGGATACACCCTACCAGTCAGGACGTATGACAGATAAGGGAATATCTTGAGGGCGTTCAGCGGGCCATCGTCATCGTTCTGGTCGGGCGGGCAATACTCCCCGTCATGCATCATGGGGACCAACAGCTTCAGCAGCTCAATCAGCGGCGTCAGGAAATCGCAGAGCGCTTGGTTCCAGACGTAGATGAGAGCGTCGTACAGCCCGTGCTGCCGACACAGTCCCGTCATCTGGTCGAGGTCAAGTGTCGCAGTGTCCATGTGGCAGACCATCTCCTCCAGTCTTGCCTCCCATCCCTTGTCGACAAAGTGGGCTACAAGGGCCTTGACCACTGTGGGGGGCACCTGCGTGATGCTCTCGTCTAGAACATATGGCTCGAGTGTTTCTAGAAAGATGCCCTGAAGCCCTGCGTCCTCGTACCACTCATACATGTCGTCAAACAAAAAGTCGATTTCCCCCACATTGTGGCACGCCACGAAGCAAGTCTCGGCGAGCTCCCGCATGTGCTCATCATCGGCTGTTTGTCGGTCCTTCTTTCGCTGGCCAAAGGCATACCTCAAAGATGCGGATATTATTTCCATCAACTTCTCCTGCACCATTTCGTGTCTCAGTTTGGCGTCCTCGGGCAGGCCGATTGTGAGCTTGTCTGCGTCGCCGGTGTAGTAGGACGTGGCAAGCTGTATGGCGGCCAGGTAGTCGCCGTGCTCCATGAGTGCAATCAGACGGTCTGCCCAGTTGGAGAGGGCCCCGATCGAGACGTCGTTGAAGCCGAGGAGGAAGATGCGTCCCTTGTACGCCTTGAACGCCGCGGTGAAGCAGTCGGCCACAACGCCGTGCATGCTCGGGTCCTCCTCGTCGTGCTGCTCCACGAGGCTGTAAAGCTGCTTGGAGAACAGGTCGGCGTGGTAGATGTGCTTGTGTATCAAGTCGAATGCCTCGGTCATGCGCATCGTCTGGTCCTCGAGCACGATCAACCGCTGCGTGACGGTCAGCACCGTGAGCACGGAGCGACTGAGCCACTGCACCGCGACGATGGCTTCCTCGCACCGCCACCGGCTCCGCGCCTTGAAGCTGAGTGTCGGCGGCTTATCTTTGGTCTCGGCCGGGATTTCGTCCACGTCCAGGACGGTCAGGACGTTGGACCAGCAGTAGACTAGCTTAACCTTGGACATCTGGCTGCCGGTCTTGGGATCAGGCACCTTCAGCCGCACGGCGGGGAACCAGGCGAGACAGCCGCTCATGGTGCTGTGCGGCGCGACCTCCTTGGGCCGTGGGGACTTGTGCTGGGTCTGAGCGACCGGCGTCGTGGAGACGACAACGAGCAGATATGGCGTCAGCATGGCCGTCAAGCCCATCGTGTCCGTCGCGCGCTCGACGTTTCCGAGCGGCAGGGGTGCAAAAGCGAGCACGGTGCTCGGCTTCAGGGGCTTTCCGGGCGGTGGTTGAGCACCGGGGTACCGACCCAGTATCCTGCTCGTCTTGACGGAGCGGCCAAGGGCACCTGTGCCGCGGGTGGCGAGGTGCGCAAAGGCCATGCCCTTGTCGTCGGCCGAGACCAGAGCCGTTCGTCTCGTGCCCAGGAAGCCCAGGTAAGTGACGGCCACGTTGGGTAGGTGGCCGTCCATGGTCCTATTCTTTAGCTGGGACGGGTCGAGATGGGGAATCTGCAGGAAGGGCCTGACGGAGCGGGCCGTATCCCAAGTGTATATACTCCCGTCGGCATGGCCTCCTCCAATGGTGCTGTGATCGGCCGAGACGGCGATGGAGGTGATGGCACCTGATTCAACAGCTATAGCGGGCAAGTCCTGGTCAGCATGGATGTGTCTGTCTGGCTACTACGGAGATGCGTGCAGTCAGAAGAAAGACCTCGACACCCACCTTTGGTCCCAGGGCCTATGATCATCTTCAAGTTTTGGTGGTAATCAAACATTAATATTATTCCCTTGGATGTCCCCAGCACGATGCTGTCCGACACGGCCATGCAGGTCGGGGAGCCAAAGTTCCTCTTGCCGACCTCGGAGAAGGCCTGGCCCGTCAGTTTCTTGAGCTTCGTCCAGCGCACGACCTCCCACGGTGGCGACGACGGCTCGGTCTCGCCCGCGTTCGCCGAGTCGAGGACGAAGGTGCTGCTGAGCGAGACGTTGCGGCTGTGGGCGGACAGGAAGGCGGGCGAGGACGGGCGCTGGGAGAGCAGGCTAGGCGAGGCGATGCGCGACTGGAAGCGGCGGTCAAAGGGGCGGAAGGACGGCGTCGGGCTCCCGAGGCCCGGGCGGGAGGCGGGCGAGCGCAGGAGGCTGCTTGAGCTGGGGGAGGAGATGACGGAGCCCTATGGCTTGTATCATGGTTAGCAAATAAAAACAATGCACTGCGCGCGGTGGTGGTTGGCGTTGGTGGTATGAGCAATGAAGGCAATGTGCACCTGAACAGAGGGCGAGTCCTCCGGGACGGAGAGGAGCGAGTCGATTGGACTGCCGGCCCGCCTTGGTAGGGAGCCGTCAAAGGAGCCATCTTCGGATGGGTCGTCGCGGCGCAGCGCCTCGCGGTGTGGTTTCGCAGCGGCGCCATTGCTCAGGGGCGCTGGGGATTCCGCATGCGGGACATGTTCCGGCTCGTGCTGTAGTATTTCCACAAGGCCATCTCTTTCGTTGTTGTCGGCGGTGGTTGCGGCGTCCGCACCGGTGGAGGACTGGTCATTGCCGTGGCCGTTGTCGTCTTGTTCTGTTGCAGCGGCGTGGTTTCGCTTGGGCTCGGACGACAGATCAGCCATTATGGAGCGAGTTCCATGTCGATTGCAGCGTATCGTCGGTCTTGTCTATCGATCTGCATCTAGACACGACGCATCGTGTGGGTGGTCTCCGGGGGG
>JARHUK010000039.1:0-13379 GCA_031001725.1 Pseudopyricularia javanii
GGCTCGGGGGCAGGGAGGCCGGGTGGGGCAAGGCCGGTTTTTCGCACACTGGCTGATGTGGGAAAAGAATGAATGTATGGAACATGGGGTTTGGTTACTTTTGCAGCACGTGGCGTGGGCGTTTTGGCGTTGGTGAGGAGGTTTGGTAGAATGCGGCGTGTTACCGTTTCCATCAAAGACCTCTGCTTCTTTTTTTCACGTCGGGAATTAATACCACTTCTTATGGAATGAGCAGCACCCTCTGTCATGACTTATAGCCACCAGCTTGTAGTTTATTTGGAGAGTGCAAACTCATGTAGTATGGACCTAGGCGATGCTGAATGAGATGCACCCTGTGTTAATGGCCCGCTTCCATCAATCGGAGCTTCGCAATTGCGCCTGTCTCATTGGCGATTAGATCCCTGTAACAATTGCGAGGGCCCCACTGCGGCAAACGTTGGAGCTCAATCTTTCAAATGCCTATTTTTCCCACCAGATGCAGTAGCTAAAGTCTTGCTAATTCCCCTCGCCCTCAGTCCCAATATCTTGGTCTTTGACTTCAGTGGACATGCTTTCAGCTGGAAGAGTACGGGCGCCCTGCTCCAAATGCAGGCAGGATCTGCTCCGCCTCTTTGAGCATGGGTTTGCCGGTTCATTAACCGCACACCGAGCTTCGACTCTGCGCACCGCATCATTTCGACAGTACCACAGGGCTAGAATTACCACGACGCAGCAAAGAAGTCTCTCGACGACGAGGGCTTTGCACCAGACGCCACCGGACACGCAGGCAACGCCCACCGAGGACTCCCCGAAAGCGCCACCCAAAGAGACGACCCCTGCGGACACCTCCGAGTCAGTAACCGGAGACCCTCAGTACCCTGTGCGACCCGAAGGCGAAGCAACACCAGCGCAGATCGAGGCCTTTGTGCGCGAGACCAAGGCAACTTTTGGAGATACGCTACCTCCCCACTTTCTCTACGAGGAGGAGTACAAGGTCTACGAGCGGCTGTTTGGCCCGCCCCTGCGCCAAACCGAGCCCGAGGACGTCGGTATTGGCAGCTCGGCTGTGGCAGACGGAATCGCGCCCGGGCACGGAGGCCCTACACTCCTGAGAGAGAACGACGATGGCGGCTTTGACGAGGTCGAATACACCCCAGAGCTCAAGACCAGTGAGGCTGAAGCCGGTGAGGCTGCGGACGCGGAGGCGGAAGTTGACGAGTTCGAGGTTGATCTGGAGGCCCTCAACAACGACCCGCGCATCCAGTATCTGCAGGGCGTGGCAAAGAACCAACGGCAGTATGAGGCCCTCCTTCAGCTGCAGGCTGATTTCGAGGCAGCCAGTTTGGAAACATTAATGGAGAAGGAGGCTCGGGCTGCTGCTGCAGAAGCTGAGTTGGCACAGCCTGAGCAGCCCGAGGATGAGGGATCTGCCGAAGAGGAGGTCAAAGAAAATCCGGCGTGGGACATCCCCGGACATGAAGAGATAGACCCCGCTGAATACACGGCTCGTGAGATCGAGAGGTGGAATGAGAGCAATCCCGAGGGGGAGCGCCGGCTTCACGACCTGAGTCTGGAGGGTCATGCTCGGACTAACCCAAGCACTATCTTCCTCCCTAAGGAGACATTTACCAAGCCAATCACCACTCTTCTGAAGCGGACGGATCCGAAGCACGTCCAGCAGGCAGCAGAGGAAGTGTTTGGCGGTACCGGGTTGCCCTTCTCCGCGCGCACCCCGTATAACATGAGGAATGCGAAGCAGGTCGGCGTTGCGTTACGGGCGACTGACCATCGCATGTCCGAGATTCAAGCCGACGCCTACATTGCAACGGTTCTTCCAACTACGTATTCAACCATAACTGGTGTGCTATCTGAGGTCAGGAAGCGGCTGGGAACCGACTGGATCCGCGGGCTGATGCAGAAGAACGGGGGCAAGGGCCCGAAAGTTTTGGATGCCGGCGCCGCTGGGGCAGGTCTGCTCGCCTGGAAGCACATTCTGGAAGCAGAATGCGAAGTCATGAGGTCAGAGGGCAACTGGAAGGATATTGATGCTCCCGTCGGCAAGATCACAGCGCTAGTTGGCAGCAACTTTCTCAGGCATCGTGTGTCCCAGCTGTTGGAAAACACTACTTTTATCCCGCGCCTGCCCGACTACCTCCACTCGGCTGTCAACGTCTCCAAGCATATCGATGCTCCGGCCGACCCCATGGAGAGGAAGAGCTACGACATAATCATCATGTCCCACATGTTGATGCCGCTCGAGAAGCAGTTCAAGCGCGAGGCCTTACTTAACAACCTTTGGGCCCAGCTGAACCCTGACGGCGGAGTCTTGATCGTCATGGAGAAAGGCCATCCGCGTGGCTTCGAAGCTGTCGCGGACGTGCGTATGCGCCTGCTGGACGAATTCATTGTGCCTCTAGGCTCGACATTCTCAAACAAGGCCACGGGAGCACCTTTAGAAGACCACATTCAAACCGAGGAGGCAAAGGAGAGGGTCCGCGAGCCCGGCATGATCATTGCGCCTTGCACCAACCACAAGACCTGCCCCATGTACCAGACTCCAGGCTTCACTTTTGGCCGCAGGGACTTCTGTCACTTCTCGCAACGCTTCATCCGCCCGCCATTCTTCCAAAAGATCATCGGGGGTGCGCACCAGAACCACGAGGATGTCGACTTTAGCTACCTGGCTGTGCGTCGCGGCGGTCCGCAGTCCGCCGAGTCGTCGTCGTCGTCTGCCGAGGCCACCGCCACCGGTGAGATGGACGTAGCCACCAGGCAGCAACCTCCCAGCGGGCCCTGGCAGGGTAAGGAGGCCACGGATCGCGCCTTTGCCGGCTACGAAAAGAAGGGTGAGGTGCCGCCGTCGATGCTGTCGCTCCCGCGCAACATCCTCCCGCCGCTGAAGCGGACGGGCCACGTGGTCATGGACTTGTGCACGCCCGACGGCAAAATCGAGCGCTGGACGGTGCCCAAGTCTTTCAGCAAGCAGGCGTACCACGACGCGCGAAAGGCCCGGTGGGGCGACCTCTGGGCCCTCGGCGCCAAGCAGCGCGAGGTCCGCCAGATCAGGCTAGGCAAGCCCGGGACCGAGGTCCTGAACGACCGCGCGAACCCGCTCGGCGGCAAAAGCGACGGGGGCGTCCGCGCGCGCCTGGCGCAGGCGCAGGCGCAGGCCCGCAAGTTGGCCAAGGTCAACCTCGAAGTGGGCAGTTCGGGCTCCATCGAGAATGCGACCATCAACTCGCGCAAGCACCAGATGGAGAGGAGGACAAAGAAGGGCAGGCTGCCGCCCAGCGAGAGCCTGCTGGAGAAGCTGAAGAGGGATGAGGAGGAGGCCAATTTTGAGGAGGAAGAGGGGCCAGCCGAGGGCGCGGTCCGTGGTCGTCGCCAGAGCAAGAATTAAGCATATAGGCTGCTTGTTTCTGTACTATAAAAGTTCTGTTGTAGGATATCGGGAAGATGGGTGTATAACATGTACCATAGCTCGGCCAAACAGCTCAGCAAAACCTGTCATGAAGATGTATTTGAAGAATTGCAATGGCAAAACACTACTGTTGGTGACTGAAGTTGTCGCAACTTATTTCTCTAGTCACTCCCGCCACCAATATGTATGGTCCCGCAACATCTGAATTCATCTTGTGAAAAGGGACATTCCTGCGGTCCTTGACCACCAAAGCCGACACATCCAGAGATATGTGTGAGTATTCACAAACGACCACACAACCGCACCTGGCACCATCACCTTGTAGGTTCCATCTTGAAAAGCCGCGATGGAGTCCTTTCTTCTCCGGTTCTTGGTGCTTCTCTCCACACGCACTCCTACGCAAACCCGTAGATATTAGAAAACCAGTAAGCAATCACTATAGAAGTTACTTGCAGTAAACGTTACCAAAAGCAACAACCCAAATGCACACTCCTCCTCCTACTCCTCCGGGTATGTATGACTTAAACTAAGAAAGTTGGGAGCTCACACGAACCGACCACCTAGTCTGCTAACACTGACTTAAGGAAGCCCCCACCCACTCCTCCGGCCAGCCCTCCAGGCGGTGCCCCTGGAGGTGTTGGAGGTGGCGGCAGTTCTGGTGGAGGAGGTTCCCGAGGCGGCGGTTCCCAGGGCGGGTCGAGATCCGGTAGGGGGTCGGGGTCTGGCTCGCGCGGGGGCTCGTCCCGACGATAGGTCTTGATAAGCTGGCATAAAAGATGGAAGCTGTTTGCTCCTGAACGGAGAGACATCATTAACTACCAAGAGGTACCGCCATACCTACCTAAGTCAGGGGTAAGGCGAGTGCAGAGTGTAAGGTGCAGGGTAGAAAACGGCGAGCAAAGCAGATTTTTTTAGCCCAGATTTTGGGGCTTGAACTTCTTCAAGCTGAGGTAAACAGTTCCCATGTCGAACCAACAATCCCAAGCTTATTTCGATGAGTAAATCGAGTCGGCCACAAGAAAAAATCCCAGACAACGCATACCCTCCTCTATTCAACGGTGATAGTAAGTAGAGCCAGGGTTCAAGTACAAGCCGGCCTTGAATAGATACCAGCCGCACGAAAAGAAAGGATGGAACGTTTATGGGACATCAAGCTGTCTGACGCGATTCAGAGGTGTTCATTCGTCTTCAGCTCCGCGAGCTGCCTTGTTCTTGGGATGATATCAGCCAGGACTTGCGTGCTTTTCTTGGGCTAAACAACACCTACTACCGGAAAGCCAAGTTGCTAGTGCGTACAGCACCTTGGAAAACTGCTTAAGAACGGACTAGAGCTATAGGCCCATCACAAGAAAACTCGAATCATCCCACAATGCCAGAGGTTGGCGCATTCTTGATTTACAATGAGGGTTGCTTCATGATCTTGTCAGGGGTCTAGGATAATACGAAACCGGCATGTAAAGTTGGGTAATCAGAGCATCATTGATGCCTCTCTGTATTGAAGCAAGACCACATTGGTCGATTATCCATGACCGGACCAGACCAGCCTTGCTCTAGTTGGCCGGTGAGGGGAGCGAGAATATTTGGCAGCTTGGAAAGGCGTCAAGGCGTGATCGTGGGGATCAGCATGGCACTAATGCGAAAAGGGATTTATAGTTTTTCTACTTCACCTCTTACTAAAAGTAATATTTTTTTCCACTGCTAACTACATGGTGATCCATATATGCTACTGTACATTCGTTGTCGTATTCTCGGAGGTCGGTGTCTATACATTGCCGATCCAAGGTTTTAAGGAAGCCGCTAGTGATCGGCATACTGCTAAGGTTGTCGGTGGTCGGACCATTCAGCTGGCCACGATGGGCATCGCAAAGTAAGCATAACGATCTTGCTCAAACGCCAAGAAGGTTGCGTGCTGGTCGACAGGGGCTATATCTGGTTTTTACAACAAGAGTTTTGCTTGGTATGGTACTGTGCGACCTCCGTACTTCGTATGGCCCGGGACGCCACGCAGCTACTGTAGGTATGCGGGGAACTGAGTCGAAGCTCTGGAGCCGATGGGCCGCCGGCAGAACAACCCTGCGCACATAAGGTGCTTCTGGAAATACTGGACTTTGTTCCCCAGCACCAGCGAGGAGCACGCCAAGATTGCATGCGATCTAGGCTCGAGCCGTGGCAGTGCTGGGATGGGGGACCGGATCGCATAAACCACATTGGTGGGTTTGCCACGAGGCTGTATTTGCGACCTTCCTTCCGGCTGTTCGGCTAAGTAGTGCGAAGATGGCGTCTCTTTCAGTTTGAACCTCTCTCTATATTTGTTGATGTTGATGGCGCGTTGGGCTTCCCTTCAAGAGCCCTTGACGTCATAGATTTGAGGCTTTGCAAGCTGTCGCGTACAAAGACAGCTTGGAAGCTATGCGTGTGTCTCGTTTAGCAAGGAATCTTTGTAGGGAGTTTGTCATCAACTGCAGCTTTTTTGACTGCTCCGCCACAACATCTCTTGATCCTTCCGGCTCGTCTCCTAGGAACTTACACAACAGCCCCATTGGACAACAGCAAAGCAAAATATGGCCCCTATAGCCGTATCATATGCTTCCATCTGGTGGGTCACTTGCCTATTTCGTCTTCGAAGAGCGTTGACCCCAAGAGGCTTTCCAAGAGCTTATGTTTTACTTTTTCTTTCACCGCGCAACAACAAAGCACCTCTCGGTATGATCGGGGTTTGGTCTAGGCGACCATTAAAGCACCCCCTTGTCGCCAAGCAGACGACGCGGCACGCGGGTGGAAACATGGTTTTCCTCGATTTGGGATCATCAACGCATCACCATTGGCATCGCCCGTCTGGTCTCTACATCGAGGGCAAACTACTGCGAAACATCGGGACTCAAGTCACTAACCTGCCTGTTCGTCGGGGAAAATACCCTCCGAAGATGCCATCCGGGTACCGCCAAGCCATGGCCGGCGAATGCTCCTCGAGTAGACAATGGCTCCTTCACGATCCGCCCTGGCCAAACCAAACCAGAGTCGGATATAGACTTCCTCTAGTAGACTTTGAGTATATATAGAGTCGGCCCCCTTTCGTAAATGGCAGTGAAGCTCGTTCTTTAACAGCATCAGCCTTCAACCGGACGAGTGCGCAGTCTCAAGTCTTGAACACCCATCCCTTGCTATCAACCATCCCGGCTTAATTGCCCTCTTCATCTCTCAACCAAGTAATATCTTGTTTAACTAAACAAGATGAAGTTCTCAATTATCTCTACAATCTTCGCCGCTGGCGCTGCAGCCCAGTCGCTCACCCAAGTCCTCGGCCAGCACCAGTCATTGTCTTCTTTGGCAGGCCTTCTCCAGGCGCAGCCAGCCCTGGTTTCCTCCCTGGCCAATGCCAAGAACATCACTATCCTGGCGCCCAGCAACGAGGCCATCGCCGCGCTCACTGCAGATCCCAACATTGCTCGTGCAATTGCTGCCGACTCGGGCCTGATCCCCGCCATCTTGACCTACCATGTTATCAATGGAACTTTCCGTGGGGAAGACTTCAGCTCGCCCAAGTTCCTGCCTACCCTGCTCACCAACGAGACCTATACTCAGGTGTCAGGCGGTCAGAGGCTCGAGGGCAAGACTGTCGGCCAGACTGTTGTGTTCAAGAGTGGCCTGGAGAAGCTGAGCAACGTTACCGAGGCTGTAAGTCGGCTCACTTGTTCGCCAGGTTCTCCTGGAAGACTGCATGTACTGACCAAGGTTTATTCTAGAACATTGCATTCGACGGCGGCGTGGTTCACGTTATCAACCAAGTCTTGACCCTGCCTCCCGCTCCCGCCGCAGCCCTCACTGCCTTCCAACTCACCTCGCTCGCCGATTCCTTGACCAAGGCCAACCTTGTTCAGACAGTAACAGAACTCAAGGATGTTACCATCTTCACCCCCGATAACGCCGCCTTTGAGAAGATCTCCACCACTGCCTCCAACCTCACCGTGGAGCAGCTTAGCTCGGTACTGACACTCCACGTCGTCCCGAATGTTCTCGGTTATAGCACTGGCCTGAAGGACGGCCAGAAGCTGAAGACTGCCAACGGAGAGGAGCTCACCATCGGCGTCAAGGACGGCGGCGTTACTGTTGGCAACGCCAAAGTAATCCGTCTCAACGTCATCATCTCCAACGGTGTCGTCCACGTTATTGATAAGTAAGTTGGGCCAACCGATCGAGTTCTCGGGGCTACAATTGAATCATGACTAACCACCGCGCATCATTTGCTTCAAACAGTGTGCTCCTGCCAACCTCCAACGAGGCCACTGCGCCCGCCCCGACTAACACGTCCCCGACCGCAGGCGGCTCCTCCGTTTTCGGATCCATCAGCGTGGTTGGACTGCTGGCCTGCGTTGTTGCAGCCCTGGCTATGTAGATCGATGACAATGGAGAAACCGTTGCCCTGGGGTGGTTGTGACGGTGACGGAGAGATTAATGTCTTGTAAGATGAAGTACTATTCGGGGGAATGTTGCTCTACAGGGAAACAGAAGCTTCGATAATCATGTATTTAATCAGCCTCGCTTTCGAATCATGATAATATTTCGTTCTAGATACCTCTTTCAGGGTGCAGCGGATGATTGAGGGAACACGACTGTCACTGGCATTACCCCGAACGGGGCACAGGTAGGAGGTAGGTTTACACCGATCGTGAGATCCATACGTTGTTACAGTCATGCCAATTAAGTACTAATTAACCAAAAATTCATGCGCAAAAAATACAATGCTATCCCCAAATGCTAACATGCCATGCGTCCTCATCAAGCCAGGATCGATGTCAACACCGCCGAGGCGAGATCAGAAACGGCCGATAAAAGCTATGAAAAGGAGAAGTTAGCCATGTGTTAATTCATGTAGCTTGCAAGGGGATTGGACAAAGCCACAACGAGACGAAACCAAGACTTACCGGCGTAGCGTCACCAATCAACTCTTTCGTGTTGTCGACAAAGTCCCTCGACAGCAGCACCTTTGCGTTTCCGAGCAGCGTCACAATGCCCTCGACGCCGTCCCTAGTCAACAGGCTGCTGGCTGAGTCGACAAGCCCTCCGAGGTCAATGTTGCCCAGCGATTCGAGCAGCGGCTGCGCCGCGTTGGCCAGCTTCTGGAAGTCGATTGTCTTGAGTGCGTTCAGGAGTGGCGTCACGCTCTTGACCAAACCGGCCAGGTCGATCTCGCCGAGCGAGTCGAGGAGTGGACCAATCTGCGCAAAGAGTTTCTGCAGGTCGACCGTCTTGAGGCTGTCGAGCAGGGGTTTGACGCTGTCCAGGAGCCCGACAAGGTCGATGCTACCGAGCGAGTCGAGCAGGGGGCTAATCTGGCTCAGGAGCTTCTGCAGGTCAATCTGGGATAGGGAAGCCAACAGGGGCGAGACTTGGTCGATCAGGGCCTTGAAGTCAACGTCCTTGAGCCCTGCGAGCAGTGGTCCCGCGCCAGAGATGAGGCCCCTGGTGTCCTCGACAAAGTCGGCGGTGAGCAGGTTCCCGGCATTTCCGAGCAGAGCGATGATGCCGTTGACCGAGTCCTTTGTTAGTAGCGGCTGAACGGAGTCTAGGAGACCCTTGAGGTCTATTTGTCCGAGCGTTTCCAACAGAGGACCGATCTGTGCGAATAGACCCTGGAGGTCGAGGCCGGAAAGAGAGTCGAGAAGAGGCTTCACTTGTTCAAGGAGACCGTCTGCATTGCCGAGCAGTCTGACCACCCCCTCGATTGTCTCCCTGTTTAGTAGCGGCTGGACAGCATCCAGAAGCCCCTTAAGGTCAATCTGTCCGAGAGTTTCCAACAGGGGACCAATCTGCGCAAACAAGCCCTCGAGGTCGAGGCCAGAAAGCGAGTCGAGCAGTGGTTTAACCTGCTCGAGGAGGCCGTCGGCGTTTCCAAGCAACCTGATAATACCGTCAATGCTTTCCTTGGTCAACAGCGGCTGAACGGCATCAAGGAGTCCCTTGAGGTCTATCTGGCCCAGGGTTTCCAGGAGCGGGCCGATCTGGGCGAACAAGCCCTCAAGGTCAAGACCGGAAAGCGAATCGAGCAATGGCTTGACCTGCTCGAGGAGGCCATCGGCGTTTCTAAGCAACCTAACAATACCGTCGATGCTTTCCTTTGTCAACAGCGGTTGAACAGCGTCAAGGAGTCCGTTAAGGTCGATTTGACCCAGGGATTCTAGGAGCGGGCCAATCTGGGCGAACAGGCCCTCGAGGTCAAGGCCGGAGAGCGAGTCGAGCAGTGGCTTGATTTGCTGTACCAAGGCCCCGAGATCGATTTCGCCCAAGCCAGCAAGCAGGCCCTTGAGTTGGGCGACGACGTCACCAGTCAGGAGCTCAGCTGCATTCGAAAGAAGCGCCTTGAGCGTATCAATTGTCTCTGGGGTCAACAAGGGCTTCAAGGAATCGAGCAGTCCTTGTATGTCCAGTTGAGTGATGGTGTCAATGAGCGGCTTCAGCTGGTCGAGGAGCTGGGGTAGATCAAGTTGACCGAGGCTTGCAAGCAAATCCTTGAGCTGCTTAACGACGTCCCCTGTCAAGAGCTCCGATGCGTTGGACAAAAGAGACTTGAGCGTCTCGATGGTCTCAGGGGTCAACAAGGGCTTGAGGGCGTCAAGTAGGCCTTGTATGTCGAGCTGGGTGATCGCATCGACCAGCGGCTTGAGTTGCTCGAGGAGCTTCTGCAAATCCAATTCGCCAAGGCTTGTGAGGAGACCCTTCAGCTGGCTGACAACATCCGCGGTAAGGAGTTCCGCGCCGTTGGCGAGGAGTGCCTTGAGCGTCTCGACCGTCTCAGAGGTTAACAGCGGCTTAATGGACTCCACTAAGCCCTTGAGATCGATGTCCTTGATCAGGTCAATGACGCTGGCGAGGTCGAGCTCAACAAGACTGCCAAGAAGACTCTTCAACTGGTCCACGACGTCTTGCGTAAGCAGGCTGGAAACGCTTGCGAGGAGAAGCTTCAGCTGATCAATTGTGTCAGGGCTGAGGAGCGGCTTGATAGCCTCGACCAGACCCTTGAGATCAATGTCTTTGATCAGATCAATCACGCTGGCGAGGTCAAGCTCAACCAGGCTGCCAAGCAGACTCTTGAGCTGGTCGATAACCTCCGTGGTGAGCAGGCCAGACGCGCCCTCCAACAGGCCCCTGATTTGAGCGACAAATTCGGCGGTGAGCAGCGGCTTGACGGCCGCCAAGAAGCCCAGAAGGTCGACGTCACCAAGATCGTTGATGAGATACTTTGCAAGGGCGAGCAGTTCAGATCCGTCTCCAACGACCTGGCGAATCTGCTCTATAGTCTCCGCGGTGAGCAGAGGTTTGAGGGCAGCCAAAAAGCCCAAAAGGTCGACATCCCCCAGGTCGTTGATAAGGTATTTCGCGAGAGCTAGAAGCTCCGAACCATCGCCAAGCACCTGGCGGATCAGCTCAATCGTCTCGGGCGTGATCAGTGGCTTGAGAGCCGCCAAGAAGCCCAAGAGGTCGACATCGCCGAGGTCGTTGATGAGGTACTTGGCAAGTGCCAGCAGCTCGGACCCGTCGCCGAGTACCTGACGGATCATCTCAATCGTCTCCGGGGTGAGGAGTGGCTTGAGGGCTTCCAAGAGACCCAACAGGTCAACATCTCCAAGGTCATTGATGAGATATTTGACAAGGGCAAGGACTTCGGACCCGTCGGTGATGACCGAGCGAATCTGATCAATCGTGTCCTTTGTGAGCAGCGGCTTGATGGCCTCAACAAGGCCTGCGAGGTCCACGTCCTTCAGTAGGGCGAGGATCTCCTTTAGCTGCTCTATTATCTCAGGAGTGAGGAGGCCGGATGCGCCGTCCAACAGGCTCTTGATCTGGTCAACCGTCTCCTTGGTGAGGAGGGGCTTGACAGCTTCAACAAGGCCCCCAAGGTCGACATCGCCAAGCTCACTGAGGAGCGGCTTGACAATGGCGATTGCCTCACTCGCATCGACGAGGAGCTGGCGCGCGGTCTGGGGTGTGGGTGGCCGCAACGTCTCAGACAGGTACTCGAGGATGTCGTTGAGGTCCGTGAGCCCGTCCTTACTGACGATCTGAAGGAGCTGGTTAACGGTCTCGCGGAAGTCCTTGATGATGGTTACCAGGTCCTTAACCGCGTCACCGATACCCAGGGGGTCCAGGGGGTTTAAGGCGTTGCTGGTCACGTCTGACGACGACGGTGTGTCTGATGTGGCGCCGCCGCTGGCGCTGTCGCCAGAGTTTGTGGGGTTGGTACTGTTGGCCTGTCTTGGCAGGATGCGAGCGGCAATCTGACGCTCCCGCCGCATCTCGCTCAACAGCAGGTTCATGTTGTTGAGGGCCTCAGTGAGGTCCTGACGCGGAACAAGGGCCAGGTTGTTGGCTGCAAGGTACTCCTCGAGGTTGACCTTTTGCGGTGCCGACCGCGGGCCACCGACTGCGGCCATGGCCGTGCCGGATAGGGCCGCCACGGCAGCTACGAGCTTTCCGAAACGCATAATGGCGATGGGCTTGTCTGTTGGGCTCTATGTGCTGTTCTTTGGGGAGGTTGACGACAAGAACAAGATGAAGAGGCCCACTGCTAGAGACAAGATGCTCTCACGTGTCGTGTCGTATGCTGGCTTTCCCAAGGAGGAAAGAAGGCAAAGCGAGCATGCACACAGCTCCAAGACACATAAAGGCCATGAGAACAAGGGGGCCGGTTATGCTGCCGGTGCGTATGTTTAAGAGGGTAGCCATGGCCGACTAGCTGGTCATGGTGTTTTCATTCTTGTCTCTTTTGAGCTATCCTACCACAAGGACCCTTACTTACATGTCAATGAAGGCGTGATAGCCCTCTGCCCCCCTGTCAATACTGTAAGTGAGGGGTTGGGCCCATATTGTTGCCCTTTACCCCAGATGATCTTGCGTTCCCGTTCCCCAGATTTTCCTGTCTGGGGCAACCCAAATCCCACCCCCGCGCTTCCATATTTGGTCAAATGCCGCACATGAGCTATTCAGGCTTCCTTTCCTGTGGCAATAAGGTACTCGCACGTAGAAGCCGAGGCCATGGTTTTTTTTTATGTACGCAAAGAAGGGGGTGGTAGTGAGTGATGAGGGCATGCTGGCGGCAAAAGGTTACATCGTTGCTACCTGTCAATATTGACGCTATTTGCCACTCCCGTAGTTGTATTGCGGATATGCATGCAAAAGAGAAAAAGTCAAGAAGATGGATGGTGTCAAAGCCCCCCCTCATTTGGGCCGCCGCCGTTACTTTGACCCCTCTCGATGCTGCAATTTTCCCCCAGCCTCCCCTGACCTAATCCAGCAGAGCGGCGATGCCAGGGATGGAAGCTGGTTGTGGTGCAGGCGGCAAGGGTACAAAGGATGAACCCCGGTTTGACCAGGAGCAACGGTCGAACAGGTTATCTCGATCTGTCCAGAGGAACCTGGCAGCACTTAAAGATTTTCATCGTAATACAAGTACTCAGTGCCTTTGCCAGCACCGATTCGGGCAGTCTTCTATATATCTCCTACTGATAACAAAGCAAAGTGGCTCGGACCATCCGCAAGGAGTACATAGTCGTCATTTCTAGCCAACAAAATCCACCTTCTCGCAGATAAAATAGTGGTTCTCAGCAATTGACCACGTTCAACCTCCTGCATTCCGAGGCACTTACCAAGATGCCTCGGCAACCTCCTCATCGATCCCCAGTATTGGTGTGCTAACCCCTCACTCATATAGTGGGCTTGCTCTTAAAAGGTACCTACCTGCATCGCTAACGTCGGGCAATGTGACTCACTATGTCAGCCCTGGTCTTGGCATAACTATCACATTTTGGTTGTTATGTTCTGTTTTGAATCCTTGCGTACACCTCTCAAGTTAGGTCTACGATATGCGGACTGTTGTTACTTTGATTTTGATCATTGAAGATATTGTAGCCGATAGTCGTTGCTCAGTCATCAGGCACGCCTTAAGTCGGACCCCCCCACAACCGCTACCCCCCCCCCCCACAAC
>JARHUK010000041.1:0-19629 GCA_031001725.1 Pseudopyricularia javanii
CCTCCCCGACCCTTCTCCTCCTGCACGGCTTCCCCGACCACGCCCGCATGTGGGACGGCGTGCTGGCCCGCCTGGCCGCCCACCCCTCCTCCACCTCGTCGTCACCGCCCAACGTCATCGTCCCGGACACGCTCGGCTACGGCGGCAGCTCCAAGCCCACCGACCCGGCCGCGTACGCCTTCTCGGCCATGGCCGCCGACCTGGCCGACATTCTCGACGCCGAGTCCGTGGCCCGCGCCGTCGTCGTCGGCCACGACTGGGGCTCCGGCCTGGCGCAGCACTTCCTCTGGCACAGGCGCGACCGCGTCATGGCCCTGGCCCTCGTGTCGCTCGCCTACTTCCCGCCCTCCGGCGACGGCAAAGGGTGGGACCTCGACACCCTCAACGCCACCACCACTGCCGCGTTCGGATACCCTGCTTTTTCTTACTGGGAGCTCTTCACGGCGCCCGACGCGCCTGCCGTCCTGGCCGCCGACCTGGACCGGACGTGGGCGGTCATGCACGGCGCCGGCGCCGGGTGGATGCAGGCCATGTTTTGCGCGCCGGGTGCCATGCGCGCATTCCTCGAGGACAAGGACCCGGCGCCCAAGGAGCTGCGGCCTTACGGGCGCTCGGAGAAGCTGCGCGCCGAGTTTGACCGGTACGCGCAGGACGGGTTCGAGGCCCCGCTGTGCTGGTACCGCGCCGCCAAGGAAGGTGTGCAGTCCGGACCGGGGGAGGCCATCGCGAGCGAGGTGCTGCGTGCCGACCTGCCCGTCCTGTTCGTCGGGTCGACCGACGATGCAGTGTGCAGGCACGAGCTGATCCGGGCCCCCGAGGCCGCGGGCCTGCTGCCGGACCTGGAGGTGCACGTCATCCAGGACTGCGGGCACTGGATCCCGTTGGAGAGGCCCGACGAGCTTGGGGACTATCTGATTGGGTTTCTGGAGCGCAAGGTCACTGCTGGGAACAAGGCGTGAGCGTTTGTATGGGAGGGGGCCAGGGAGGTTTTTGCGAACCGATGGGATTTCTATGTAGCAACGCCCGGCTTTCTATAGATGCAGCAAATCTAACCTCTTTGCCATCCATCCATCACGCATCCTTCGCCCTCCTCGCCAATTCAAACACATCCTCCCAGATCGGCGGCCGGGCCTTCAAACCCTCCCCAACAGTCTCGACATCAGCCGCAAACCTCAACAGGCCCTCCTCGTTCCCCCACTCTCCCATAGCCATCAACCCAACCGGAACCTTGCCCTGCACCTCCTCCCCCTCAGCGACGGGCCTGCCAGCGCCCTCGACCCCCTTGGGCACCACAAAGCCCGCCGGGACCGTGATGGCCGGCACGCCGCAAAAGTTGGCCATCCAGACGAACCGCATGCTCTGGACGGTGGTGTCGCCGTCGCAGAGCCCGTGCCGCAGCTCGCCCTCCCCGCCGCGCACCGGCCAGCCCGCGCAGCCCGTCGTCGGCGTGACGATAAGCATCTCGGCGCCGCCGTGCGCGTCGCTCCACGCGCGCGCGAGCCGGCCCACGAGAAGTCGGCGGAGCTTGTGCGCCAGCAGCACGTCGACGGCCGACGAGGTACGGCCGATGGCGAGGAGGATCTTGTTGGCGGGCGTGAGGTTGCGAGTGTCCGGGAGGAGCGTCGCTGCGTCTGTCAGGAGCACCATGGCGTGTGCGATCTGTCCCTCGCTCAGAAGCGGGAGGTCGACCGGCACGACGCGGTAGCCGCCCTGGGACACGAGGCGGTCGACAAGGGCCTGGCAGAGCTGCCTGGAGGCCGGTTCGGCGCTGTCGAACCACTGCCTGGGCAGGCCGAGTATCTTCTTGGGCGGGGACGGCGGCGGGCGGAGGAGGAGCGACGGGCCGGAGCGAACCGGGGGGAATAGGCAGGTGGGGTGAGGCTGGCCAACGACCGAGTAGACAGTGGCAAGTGTGCGAACATCGGCGGCCAGGGGACCAAATACGGCGCAGGTGTTGCAGTGGTTCTGGCCAGGGCGGGACGAGAGGCGGCCGAGAGTGGGCTTGAGGCCGAGGACGCCGCACAGTGACGCAGGGATACGGATGCTGCCGCCGCCATCACTGCCCAGGGCAAAGGGAATCAGGCCCGCGGCGACGGCGTAGCCGCAGCCAGAGGAGCTGCCGCCTGTGTAATAACCGGGGTTGTGCGGGTTCGGCGGGGTTCCAAAGATGGGCTGGCTGCCCGTCGTGTCGAGGCCAAACTCGTGCATCGTCAGTTTTCCTAGGAGCACGCAGCCGGCCTCCTGGACCTTGACCACGCACCAGTTGGTGTTGAGGCCCGTCTTGGGGTCCACGGCGCGGCCAGTGTAGTCGTTTCTGGAGCCGTGGCAGGTGATGTACCCCTCGACGTCGTACTCGTCCTTGACCGCCGTCGGGACGCCGTCGAGTGGGCCGAGGGACTGGCCAGCCTGGTAGCGGCGGGTTGAGGCCTCGGCGGCGGCCAGGACCAGATCCGGCTTGACGTCGATCCAGCCGACCGAGTGGCGGCCCGGCGGGTCGGTGTCGCGGCGGATCAAGGGCAGAAGGGCCTTGGCAACGTCGGTCGGCGTCAGCTCGCCCGAGAGGAATAGAGCGCGGTAGTCTGCTGCAGAGTAGAAGCGGGACTTTTCGCGCTGGGGCGAGACAGGTTCCTGGGGCGGGAACTCAGCCGGGACGCCCTCGTCGCCCTCTGAATCGTCGGGCAGAGGGATGAATTTTGGCTCATACAACGGCTCGCACTCCTCTATCACGGTGCGGATTGGACGGAGGGTGCCAAAGCCGGCGTTGAGCCAGACAATGCGGCGTATGAAGCCCAGCTTCTCCATCCTATAAAGTGTCAGTACTGTACTGTGTGCTTTCCGGGAGGAACAAGCATGCTTACAGGTAAGCGCAGACGAGGAGGAGCCATCCACTGAGGACGGGATTCGTCTTGCTCTTTGTGGGAGCATTTTTCGAGGTTGATTGTATGTGCTGTGCTAAAGATTGGTCTTCAGAGTAGCCGTCGGCTAGGTCGGGATATGTGAGAAACCGGCGCCGGGGCGGTCTAGGAGCCTCCATTGAGGCGAATGTGATGGTGGAGCAGGATGAAGGCAGAAGAGACGATGGCTGACGGAGGAAGAAGAAGAAGAAAAGTCTATGTTTGTCTAGAACAAATGCCAATTGCTGTTGTTTCCGTCATTTGCGGTCAAACTCAAGACGGGAAGGCAGCAGATAAAAAGAAAATAAAAAAAAAAGAACACGCCAAGCTGGCCGCGACTTCCGACAGCGGCTGGATTAGGTCAGCGTGGGCTGACACACGTCGAATGCGACAAGGATTTAGGCGACATGGAATTGTTTTGCTTGTGGCATGAATGCTGCTGCTGCTGCTGCTGCGGGAAAAAAAAGCCCAAACGCGCCATATTCAATGCCCACTGTGCCCTGTTTTTAAAACATTATCCGCGGGATGCCGATACCCTTCCAGGGAATCAGATTTCCAAACGCAGTGCGCAGTCGCGTGTTGACCAACTCCCACGCGTACGGCGTATTTCGGCGGCGCCCGCGGACGACCGGCGGTTTAGACTCAGTCTTGCTACGGTGACGAGATGGCAATACCAGGACAGTAAACAACGCTAGTCTAGTTCTATTCTAGAATCTGCCAGATTCGGGCTATGAAACAATAAAGGCAATCTTGGATATACATGCTCAACAACAAATGCAGCCAAATACAAATTTCACTCCCTCCAGCTCACCGGAACCTCGCATCCACATCCATGTGCCCGACCGGCGTCCGCGTCGCCCTCGTCAGCGGGTCCAGCCTCTCGATGGCCTCGCCCACCTCGTCCGGCACCGCCGCCTTGAACACAGCCTGCACATTGTCGTACGGTGAAAAGCCCGTAAAGTGCCAGTTGAGGAACGGGTTCTTGCCGCGCCGCCTGCGTCCCAGCATCCCACCGCTCCACGTCCGTCGGCGCTCGTACAGGCTCACTAGCAGGAGCGCCGGCGCGTTAAGGGCTCGCACAAGCGTCACGTTGACCGTGTGGAAAGCCGCCGCGGACAGCATCATCTTCAGCGGCAGCAGCAGCACCACCGCCAGGATGTTGGCCGGCGGCGGGTAGGCGAAAATGGCGTCGCTCTTGACGCCTTCAAAGGTCAGCACCGTGCGTCGAAAGGCCACCTCGCCCGCGGCGTCGGCAATGATGCGCGAGAAAGTGTTGGTCAGCACCGCGATGGTCAGCGTCAGGAAGAGCGTGTTGCCGAGAAAGGCAAAGGCGACCATCAGCGCCGGCCCAAAGATCTGGTGGAAGTTTCCGGCCTCGTCGAAACCCGTCCCGTCCAGGCCGAACCAAATCCAGAGCATCCACTTGGCGATGGTGGCCCAGCGGGGCGTCAGAATGGTGGTGTTGGAGTTGTCGTCACTGTCAATTAGCCACTGCAGCGCCAGAAGGAACCCGACGAAGCACCAGGTGGCCAGGAAGGTGAGCATCATGAAGTCGCGCATAACAGCGTGTACACTGATGAAGACAATGTTGTTGGGCAGTAGCGTGAAAGCTAAGCGGGTCAGTAGCACAGGCGCGGCGAGGCATAGAATGTGCAGGCCCTGGCCGAGTGGGAAGCGGCCCGAGAACATGTCAAAGAGGCGAGCGATAACGTAAGCGCCATAGACGAAAATAAAGGTCAGGTCGAGGAAGGACCAGAGCGACTGCGAGTGCACCTCCCAGCCGTGCTCAGCGATGGCGGCCAGTTCGGACAAGACCCAGCCAGCGGTGTAGACACTGAAGAGAAGCTCAAACAGCTCGGTTCCCTCATCGTTGCGGTACACCATGGTCAAGACGTAGAGTAGCAGTAGAATCAGGAACTGGCACGTGTCAATAGCATTGCGCCAGCGCGGGACAATAAGCCGGTAGTGGTTCAGTATGGGTGCCTTTCGGGGGTCGTAGAGCGAGATGGGATGGTGGCGGTAGTGGTCCGGCAATATGTCCATGACGGATATCGGCGTGTAAATAACCCGGCCCTCGTAGACGGCGTTGACGACACGTTGGCAGGCAGGCGATCCGATGAAGCCTTTGCTCTCGGAGATGATTGCAAGCTCGAGGGCAGTGAGCTTCCGTTCGTGGCCGTCGCGCTCCTGGAGCCGCCACTGTCGAGTGGCAGCATCATGCCGGATTGAATCCGGGGCGCCCTGGAAGGGGTCGAAGCCTTCGACGAGGACGTGGGACAGGAGAAGCAAACCATCCTCGCCGATGTGCTCCTCGTGCAGACGCCGCAGGATGAGAGCGGCCGCCAGCTCGCACAGGGCGGCGCGGGCGATGGTGACAGTCTGGTGGACGGTGCTGGACTGTTCACGGAGGAACTGGACGCGGTTGGCGAGGAGGCAGTAGACTGACTTGTTAGCTTGAGAGTGAGGGTAGGGAAATGGCAGCATCTTACCTATGGAAATGTCTTCGGTAGTGTAGAGGCGGTCGACCAGGGGACGGACAATCTCCTTGTTGACCTTGTGGTCTTTGAGTTGGTCGAGCGTATACGGCTCGTCTGTGGTTGTTAGCTACCAGTAAAATCCAAGGATATCAGGTGACCTACCAATAGCAGCGGCGACTAATCTCCGAACTCTGTTCATGGGGTCGAAGGATAATCATCAGCTCTAGGCGTAAGGCACATGATAGAAAACCGGGCCCAGCCCGAATGCAGACAGCTTAGCTTACCGGTGTATTGTCATGTACACGGGCAGCGACGACGGAGGCACAGCCGGGATCTGGCTCCGGCTGTTTCTATCGATGCAGGCCTCGGTCTCAGCCTCGGAGCCGTAGTCTTCATCGTGAGCATGTGAATCCGGGGCCAGGAGGCCCTTTTCGCCAGACTCCATGGCGGATGTGGAAGCGAATGCAAGAGCCAGTCTAGGAGGAATAGGGCCGTTTAATGCCGTAGTTCGGCCGCAGCTTCGGTAGTGGATGGCTGGAGGCGAACGTTGTTGGTGCGGCCGTCGTCGATGAATTGTCATGAATTGAATCGAGAAAAAAAAAAGGGAAGACGAGCCAGTTTGAAGCGCCACACAAAAGAGCACGGATTGCCACTGTACATCTGATCTGGATCTCGCGAGAGCCGGACAGACGGGGAGTTCCTGGACTACTGCAACGTGCGCCCTGGTCCGTTTCAGCAGTGCCTCAACGGTTGCGGCGGATGATTGGTTGGGGGAGTTGAGGTGGGGCTGTACGTAAGATTGGGAAATTCCGCCTGGGCATGTTACGTAAGATAGGGGATTTTGTGCTGAGGAAGTTGCAACCGCAAAGCACCGACGCTTGGCAGAGCTTGTCGATCGAGACTGCCAATCACATTCGTTTTCGTTTCACGTCCAACTTTCTTGACATGGTTTTTTTCTCGACATCAACTCAATCTTTGATCAAGGACAGCAACATCTCCATCCATTTCAACCGCTACAGATGCCGCGCCTCTTCAACCAAGATGCATGGTATGGTGCGAACCTAAATTTCTACACCGCCACAAAATGCTGATGGCGCCCTAGCAACACGTGCCGCGTTCGCAAAATCAAGTGTTAGCGGCCTCTTGCTTCCTCTTTCCATCACCATCGTCTCACATCACATGCTTCACAGGCGACGAGTCTCGTCCAGTCTGCCAACGCTGCTCTAGAGCAAACCGGTACTGTGACCGCACAGCGCAGGCCCTCAACATTCCTGCCCAGCCGGGTAGCAGACAAGATGCTTTCCCGTCGCCGTCCAACCCCATCCAGGCTCTGGCAGACTCCACCATAGCCCGCTACTTCCACCACTACATCACCCACATAGCACCTTGGTATGACCTCAGCGATCCCTCGTGCCGCTTCTCCATCAGCCTGCCGCAGCTCGCCCTCGAAGATTCGCTCCCCTTTGCTGCCATCCTCGCCCTAGCCGCCATCCAGACCAGCTGCACAACGGCGCCGTCGGCTAGGGCTGCGGCCGAGCACTATCACGGCCTGTGTGTCCGGTTGCTCCTGGATCGACTCGGGGCCGAGGCCGGCGATGGCAATGGGGTCATCCTGGCCTCCGTGTGCCTCCTGCGCTCGTATGAGATCCTGAGTGAGGACGTTGATCCCAATAGACACCTCGGTGGTGCGTATTCGCTTGCCGTATCTCTCAGCCAGCCTGACTATGACTGCCGGTTTGGGCTCCGCGGGGCCGGATTTTGGAACTACTTGAGGGAGGATATTACGTTTGCTCTTTTCAGTCGCTGCCCGCTCAAGATGAAACTAGAGCATGTTGATCTGTGTAGTAGTGATGCCGCGAACCAAGACCATGGCTACCTTAACGAGGCGTCGCTCATCCTCGGCCGGATCATCAATGCCTGTTTTGGACCCGACACAGTTATGCTTGAAGTGTGGCTCGTACTGTTCAGCCTGCTCCGCGACTGGAGTTTAGCCCTACCAGCCCGGTTGGCGCCGTTTTCGCGTGAGGAGCGCGGGCTGGGACTAACACTGCCTTTGATCCGGATGCTACAGGATTGCCATGGTAAGGGTTTCTGCATTAGGGCAATGGGAGAAGCAGGCAGGAATGACTGACGCTTTTGGCTCCCGTTCACTAAATAGCATCAACGGCGCATTACAGGCTCGTCTGCACCGCCATTCTTTGCGCCCATGCGCCTACAGCGTCACATATCGCCGACCTGGCCACACTGCTGGGTACTCCTAGTAGCTTGGAGAGTGGTACACGCGAGGATGTGCTGCACAGATGTGCAATCGAAATATCCGGCATCGCATTCACAACAAATGCGTCCCCAGTCGTAGTAAACTGCTTCGGCCCAATCGCGTTCTGTAAGACTTGCCCATCATGGCGGATGCTGAGAGGGTAGGCTGACGTAACGGACAACAGGTGGGCAGTACATCCGCGACCGGGCTACCCAGGAGGAGCTGGTCCGACGGCTGATGGCGTGCAACCGCAGCATCGGATGGCCAGTCGAGCGGCTTGTAAAGGACTTGCAGCTCGCATGGAGATGTCAAGTCGGCAGTCCAGATGCGGGGGATCCAGTTCCATTTTAGCGTCAGGGCAGTATAACCCGAGCTCGGGTTTGGCTTTGCCAAATGCGGTATCCCCGCTCTCTGCATTACTGCTCCGCATGAAAGCCGAGCTCGGGTTTGAAGTTCGCAGGTCAGCGTGACAGCTTGTGAGCAAACACTGCCATTTTGTATAAATGCGTTGCCAAAGCCATCAGGACTAGGTATGCAATGGAAAGCCGAGCAAGTCAAGGACTTAGTCTAATTCATGACGACTATGCTACTCCCAGTTAAAGCCACGCGGGTCCTGCTCCGTCAACATCCCCTTGCCCTGACCAAGGCAAGCTACCGCCGTACAATGGCTGCGATTTCTCGACCGGCGCACCGGGAGACCGCAAACGAGCCGGCCGTCATCAAGCCCTCGGCACTCGAGGTGGAAAACAACCTGTTGTCGGCTCGTAACCTCGAACTGGCAGTGCGACACCTGCACGCCGACGGCATCGTCGTGGTTGAGGATGTCGTGCCACACTCGGATCTCGACGCCCTAAATGCCAAGATGGTTCCGGACGCACGTTACCTGCAGTCGCTCGGTGATAAGGGACCCTTCAACTATAACCAAGGCAACTTGCAGCAGGACCCCCCGCCGGTGGCCGGGTATTTTTTCCCAAGCATTTTCACCAGTACGTATGGGCAGCGTCAAGCCATGGTTCACACTGGGTTTTTGAACCC
Organism: Pseudopyricularia javanii; assembly: GCA_031001725.1. Lineage (NCBI taxonomy): Eukaryota > Fungi > Ascomycota > Sordariomycetes > Magnaporthales > Pyriculariaceae > Pseudopyricularia > Pseudopyricularia javanii. Next base: position 8,664 of record JARHUK010000041.1, read on the forward strand.
GAACAAGACAACTAACAATATCCCAAAACAAAACAGACAAGATCGCAACCCAGATAACCTCTTCTGTCCTGGGACCCCGCCCGAAATGGACCTTTTGCTCCGCCAACTCGGCGCTCCCCTCGGCGTCCTCCCAGCCGCAGCGGCAGCCCGTGCATTCGGATGCCGACTTTGCCCACCCCTCGCACCCGTTCGCACTGGTGGTCAACGTGCCGCTCGTGACAATGACGCCGCGCAACGGCTCGACGGAGCTCTGGCTCGGCACGCACGCGCACTCGGACCTGTCGGCGCAGGAGGGCGCGCACGGCGAGCGGGCCAGCGGGCGCATCAGGCAGGCGCTGCTGGACGCGCGCCGCGCGGAAAGGCCGCCGTGCCAGCCGGTCGTGCGCAAGGGCGCCGTCGTCATACGCGACCTAAGGCTGTGGCACGCTGGGATGCCCAATCTGACTGAGGACGAGGTCAGGGTTATGCTGGCGTTTATACACTTTGCGCCATGGTACCGCAACAGGATGAGGCTGCGGCTCGGGGAGGATGTCAGGGCCGCGGTTGAGGCTGTAGGGGGCGAGTTGGACGTGCCGGTGGATTGGCTGAGTAAGGAGGACGCTTTGGAGGAGTATCTGGGCCGCGGGTTTGGAAACAGTTATGACTTTGACCAGGAGGCTTGAGGTTGCTGGCTTTGGTGTGTTAAGCAGCGGCTGGATGTTGGTTATCTGGCCGATGATTTCGAAGTAGTTGCACTGGTTCAAAAGTCACCCCAAGAGATACAAGCAGCTCCCTATATTATTACCGCCGCTTTTACAAAAGGCTCCCGCTAGATACACGCCCATGCTGCCGGCGCTCAACCACAGCAGACACTCGGCTCCTCGACACCCTTTGATCCTTGACCCTCCTTGGCGGCGCCAGGCGCGCTGGTCTCGACACCCGGGACTCCATCGACCAACAGGGTCCTGGCCATCCAGTCGCAGAAGAACTTGCCGATGCCAGCGCCGAGCACAATCATGATCAGGAGGATGACGTTGTAGTACATGGCGATCAACATGACGATGTAGGCCAGCCCAAAGGTGACGGCGTGCAGCAGGGCGCGGATGAACTGCTGCAGCGGCGTGGCGCGAAAGGTCACGTACTCGTTGGGGATTGGTGGCGCCGGGGGCCTGCAGGCGATGTTGGCGCCGCCGACGCCGATGTTCTCGGCGTCCGAGTCGCGGGCCAGCTGGCGGGCGGCGCCGAGGGCCACGGCGCGGCGCTGGAACTGGCGCGACAGGAAGTCGTCGTACTCCTTGCCCAGGCGGCGGGTGAACTCGAGCAGGACGACGAGGAGCATGACGCCGATGCAGGTGGCGGCGAAGGCGCCGTTGCTGGTGATTTGCCAGTCTGCGGTCAGGAAGCATGCGTCGATGGTGTATGTGTTGAAGAGCATCTGTGGAGGGGTTTGTGTTTTGTTAGTGTTGGGGTAGATAGATTGAGGAGATTGAAGGGGCAAGACTCACGTCCATCTTGCATGTTGATGCATCGGCAGTGCCGCCGGCGTGGTGCGACATTTTGGGCGGTTGTGGTGGTTTGTCGTAGGGTGTGTTTTGGAGTTTGGGACGCTTGTTGATGTTGACGCCGACCACAATGGTGATGCAGTGCGGATCAGCGATGGACAAAAAAACAAAACAGAAACTCAACGTCACCCCACGCACAGTCAGCAGCGAAACCTTCCACGAAAAGGCTTTTAAGTGATTAATCCCTTTTGCCCGACCGATAGAAAAACCAATTCGAAGATCATCGCATGTGCCCAGACGCAGGCAGGTTCAGGGATGTTAAAGCACCCATCTGGTTTCTCCCGCTCCACTTTGAGGGGTTTCGCGGGATGGTGGGTGGGAGGAGAGGCTGGAAGGGGCCGTGGGTGCTTGGGACCGTGAGCAAGTTTTCGATCCATATCGGGACACGTTGGGCTTTTGCCAAGACACTTACTTTGGATGCTCATTTATTTGTTTAGTCTGTGTGTGGAAGAGAAAAAAGTTAGACGAGATAGCCGTTGATTGCGCCACCGGACTGAAGTTTGTGGTTTGTTTCCGGCTTCTTTTACCCCTTTTTGACTTGTACCGAAGGACCGCCATTTACATCCGTGATGTTTCTGTATAATTATAGACTATCCCTCGCGTATGTATGCCTTGTCGACGTTCAAAGATGCCCCAGGGTTCCACCGGAACTTATCAGCGCAAACGGCGGGCCGAAGACTGGCCCACGCCTCCCCAGCTTGGCCGTCAGTTCGCCGCTAAAAGGACGTCGCGTAGCGTCCGTGACGGGTCCCGACAGACCCTTGGGTCCCTGGGGAATGGTTCCCCCAAGGACAAGGAAAATAAACTTGCTCATATCTGCTCAAACGCTTCGGTGGATCGCAGCTGTATCGTCAATGCCCACAAAAAGAGGCAAATATCTCTGTCTTGGCAGGTTCCTTTTTGATGGTGTGCATTGGAAAACCGTGTAATGATATTGGATGCCGTGACCTGTTTGTCCGGATGAAAATGACCTGCTCGCTTTCTTGAATCCGCTAACATGCTCAATTGTAGCTTGCCGTGATAGCGAGGATATTACCGTGCTCGGCTTCGTCTCGTTATAGTTCAGCTGCTGGAAGAACCTGTTCTGCTCACAAGTTCATCAGCAAAAGAAAAAGACGACTACTTTCCTCTGCATTCTCAACCAGGACAAACAACCAAGCCGGCGTCATCCTACCTTCATTACCAGGCCGCTGGTATTACCCTCAGACTTCAAAAAAAAGACGATCGATGCAACATCAATAGCAACTCCCCGCCCCATCATCCCATCTGCCCTCACTCGGAACATCGCCCGAAGCTGGCAGCCATCCCCTTGGGAGCGAGCCCTGCCTGCCACGTGCGCCTGCAGCGCCTGGGATCTCCCGCAGGTCATATAAGATCAGGGCTTCCGCTGCAACCTCCCCACCGAGCGTTTCCTTTTTCCCCTGAGCGACGCGCGCGCAGAGCCTCCTGTCGCCCTCCTGCCAGCGGGACCATAATCAGACGACGACTCGTCCCAGTCCCAGCAGCCCTCACCTACCCATCCCTCCCCATACCCCACCGTCCAACACACCCAACATGGCCGCCCAACAACCGGCCACGCTGGCCCGCAGGCAGCACATTCAGGACTTTGCCAATGCCAACGGCACCATCCACTACTGGGGCTACGCGGACCGCGTCATGCCCTGCACCAACGACGCCGGCAGCTGCGAGTACCTCGACCTCGTCTACGGCGCCCACGAGGTCGGCATGCTGTACATGGGCATCATGTGGTCCCTCATCCTCGGCATCCTCCTCATCTGGGCCATCCTGCGCAGGGTGATGCCCTCGGCTCCGGATGCGGGGGCGCTTCCCGCGACCTCCAACGTCGAGGGCCAGGCGCCACCGGCCGGCTCGGCTCTCCAAAGGCTGCGCGACTCGGTGGCCTCCTTCTCGAGGCGCTGGCTGCTCCCTGAGTCGGTCAGGTGGGTGTTTGGCCACACCACGCGCCTGCAGGTCGCCATCCTGGCCATCGTCATCGCCTACCTGACCATCTTCACCTTTGCCGGCATGTACTATCGCTCTTGGGTCACGCCGGTCAAGAACATGCCGGGCGTCTACAACTTCCGCTCCTCCCTGGGTCCCTGGTCTGATAGGATCGGCGTGTTCGCCTATGCGCTGACGCCGCTGTCCGTCATGCTGGCAAGCCGCGAGTCCATCATGTCCATCCTCACTGGCGTTCCTTACCAATCCTTCGTCTTTATGCACCGCTGGCTGGGCTGGATCATCTTTGTCCAGTCTGCCCTGCACACCATCGGTTGGTGCATCATCGAGATCCGTCTTTACCAGCCCCAGCCCACCGTCGCCCTGACCTGGATCGTGCAAACATACATGGTCTGGGGTATCGTGGCCATGCTGCTGTTGACCATCTTGGTTCTTCTCACCACCAAGTGGGCCATCAGGGCTTTCGGGTACGAGTTCTTCCGCAAGGCACACTACGTCCTGGCCATGATCTACATCGGCGCCTGCATCGGCCACTGGGAGCAGCTGCAGTGCTTCCTCGTCCCCGCCATCGTGCTCTGGGTGGTCGACCGCATGGCGAGACTCGTCCGTACCGCCCTGCTGCACTACAACTACCTCGACGACGGCGCCATTGGTTTCAAGTCGGCCCAGGCCTCAGTGCGCGTGTTCGAGGACGCCAAGAGCGGCGACGTGGTCCGTCTCGACTTCCACCACCCGCAGCAGGCCTGGGATGTCGGCCAGCACTTCTTCCTCTGCTTCCCGGAGCTGAGCATCTGGCAGAGCCACCCCATGACGCCCCTGGCGCCGCCAGCCATGCCCGGCGCGGAGGGTGCGAGGGCGGGATCGCAGCACAGCTACGTCATCCGCGCCAGGGCCGGCGAGACCAAGAAGCTGGCACTGCTGGCGGCCAAGAAGCTCGCCGCGACTGAGAAGAGCCCTGAGATCGAGAAGAAGTCCGTCCAGGGCGGCGGCAGCAGCATCAGCAGCAGCAACGGCCCCAACGCTACCCCCGCGCCCACCGTGTCTGTCATCCTGACGGGCGCCTACGGGCAGGCCATCTCGCGCGACCTCCGACCCGACGCCAATGTCCTTTGCGTAGCCGGCGGCACGGGCGTGACCTTTGTGCTGCCTGTGCTTCTCGACATTGTGCGCACTGCGCCGGTCAAGGGCCGCAGGGTGGAGCTGGCATGGGCGGTGCAGCATGAGCGCGACATGGAGTGGGTGGCGCCCGAGATGGCCGAGCTGCGGGCGGCCAGCGAGTCGCACAACCTGCACATCGACATCTTCGTGACGCGGGACCAGAAGAGGTCGCGGGTGGGCGCTGCCGAGGATGTGAACAAGGAGGCGAGCGCAGAGGCCAGGCCTGCGTCCATCTCGTCTGGCGAGGAGGTCGACGAGCTTGACAACGTTGCGGTGCACCGGCCTGCACAAGTCGAGGATCCCAAGGTCCGGCGGCCGAACATGGACACCATCGTGGATGCATTTGTGGACGGCAACGCGTCGGGCTCGACGACTGTGTACGCCAGCGGGCCGCTGTCGATGGTGGGCTCGCTGCGGGCTGCTGTAGCTAGGCAAAACGACGGTGGGAAGGTTTGGCGGGGTGAGGAGAGGTTCAACGTGCGGCTGGTCAGCGATGATCGTGTCGAGTGGTGATCTGGAGGCGATTTAATCTTTTGTTTCTTTTTTTCTATGTAAGGAATATATAGCTAGATACCATTTGCTTGAAGGCTGTTTGTTTCTGTTTACTGAATGACGCTTTAGGTGATGTTTGGAGAATGCAATGCGAGGCAGCGAGGGGTCAAGGTCGAGAAAAAACCGTTGAAACTTGTTGCCAACAAAATGACTGGTTCTAGTTTCTATCATGCCAACGTGCTTGCTAACAGCATGAGAACCTCATAAAAATACGGACCGAAAAACAAGATGCAGTACCAAACGCCAGCCAGATCATGCCGCAACACACTAGGAGCTAACCTTCCACTCCTTCTCCCTCCACGACTTGACACACCTCGCCATTAATCCGCTCCCGACCACGTCGAACCCGGCCCCGATCGCCGCGCTCCTCGTCTCCGTCTTCTCCGTCTCAAAGACCAAGCCCTTGCGTCCAGGCTGGTCGTTGTCGTACTTGCTGGCGAAGAAGTCCAGCAGCTTGACCGTCGGGTTCTTGGCCACGGCCTCCTCGCCGCCCTCGGCCGCCGCCCGCAGCCGCGCCACCCACTCGCGCTGCCCGACCTCCTCGAACTGCAGCCCGCACTCGGGGCTCCGCAGCGCCGGGAGCAGCTGGTCCGTCCACGAGAACGTCCGCGGGTTGAGGACGTGGTACACCACGTGGCTGCCGTCCTCGGCCTCGGCCTCGCCAAACGGCTTGCCGACCCCGCTAAGCTCGATGACCGCCCGCGCGCACACGTCCACGGGGATCCAGCTCGGCGTCTCGTCCAGCCTGGGCAGGGCCCCCATCGTCTCCGCCGCCTGCAGCATCAGCGGGATGGCCTCGGTCGCGTTCCACCGGCCCTCCTTGGAGTCGCCCACCACCTGCCCCGTCCTCAGCACCCTGAACGCCTTGCCGGCGCCGGCCTCCTCCGCCGCGCGGCGCACGACGTGCTCGGCAACCCACTTGGACCGCGCGTAGCCCATGCCCTGCGCGTGCCGGGGGTCCGCCACGAACCGCTCCGGCACGCGGCCCGGCATCGGCGTCCCGCTTGCGGCGGAGACGGAAGAGATAAAGACGAAGCTGGCGGGGCGCGCAAAGGGAACGGACAGCGCCAGTGAGGCCAGGTTCTGCACGCCTGAGATGTGCGCCGCCGCGAACGACGACACGCCCAGGTTGAAGTTGACGGCCCACGCGGAGTGGATCACGCCCGTCAGCGTGCCGCGCAGCTCCTCGAGGACTTCGGACTTGAGGCCGAGGTCCGGCTTGGAGAGGTCCGCGGGCAAGGCGACCACCTTGGCGGCGTGTGAGGGGATCAGGGCGCCGCCGAGTCCGCGCTCCGATAGCGAGGCGAAGACGCGAGAGGCGGCGGCTGCGGCGTCCGGGGCTCGCACCAGGCAGTAGACGAGCCGGACGTGGGGAAGCGGGAGGAGCTGGGCGAGGACATGCGCACCCAGCGAGCCCGTTGTGCCGGTGACTAGGATGACGTCCGATTCAGGGGTCTTGTCGCCTGGGACGAATGGGTCGAAGTTGCCGTACTTGGCCACCAGGTCGTACATGATGGCTGATGGGTCGTCTGCGGCGGGTGCAGCGGTGGGTGCGGATACGCTGGACGAGACGGCAGCGAGATGGGCGGCCAGCTGGTCGATGGAGGGGTGCTCAAAGACGACGTTCTGGCCCAGCACGGCGCCGCCGAGGTCCAGCTGCCGCATCATGTGGCTCCTTGCCACGATCGTCTGCAAGCTGTCCATGCCGACACTGAAGAAGTCGGTGTCGTTATCGAGCGTCTTGAAGCCGAGCCTCTCGCGGAAGAGGGTGGTCAGATACTTCTTGAAGCCCTCAACGTCCAACTTTGGCCCGCTAGCGGCTGCAGGCGCAGCTCCGGCGGGCACGCCACCCTCAAACCTGGTGTACACATCGTCGATCAGGCGCTCGAAGCGCTTGTACGAGGCCGCCCGGATGATGGTCCCCTTGTCAGTCCGGGGGTAGTCGGCATCCGCACTCAGGACCTCGACCATCTCCCTGTCGATCTGAGCGAACTTCTCGGCGTTCTCGTTTGCCTTTTGTATGCTGGGCCAGATGGCGTCCAGGTACTGCTCGCGCGTCCACTCGGCGGGCGCCTTGTCGCTCCTCACGACCAGCAGGCCGGGGAATGCGCGGCCGGCGCCAAACACCAGGCACTGGTGAACGAGCTCGTTCTGTGAAATGGTACCCTCCATTGGCACGGGTAGAACCTTTTCGCCGTTGACGAGGTTCAGGCGGTCGTCCAGGCGGCCGACGTGCTTCCACGCGTCGGGGATGGTCGGGTGCGCGACAAAGGTGTCGCGGGTGCGGTAAGAGTTGGGCGCGGGCGTGTCGCTGTTGGACATGACCTTGGTCTCGAGCCCGTCCAGCACGACGCACTCGTACTGGCCGTCACCGAGCGGGTCCATGTACAGGTAGGGTTTGGTGTTGGGCAGCGGCCGCACGTAGTTCCAGACCTTGTCGCCGGCCGGGCGCGTCGACATCATCAGCTGGCCCATCTCCGTCTGGCCGTAGTGCGCAACCAGGTTGACGCCGTTCTCGACCAGCAGGTTGCCCAGGTCGTCGGGGCAGCCGGCGCCCGCGTAGACGACGACCTTGCAGCGCGCCAGGGCCTCCAAGCCCTCGCGGGTCTCGGAGAGGATCTTGAGCACGTAGGGCACGCAGTTGAAGGTCTCGGCCTTGATGTGGTTCAGGCCCTCGACCAGGCTGGCGCTCGTCATGGGGATGGAGGCGTTGTAGAGCGCCATGCACTTGCGGGCTACGATGGACCGGAACGTGTTGGCGAGGCCGCTATTGTGGTAGAGGGGCAGCGTGATAAAGGCGCGCATGCCACTGCCGAGGGCGTAGTTGCTCAGGCAGGCGCGGTGAGACTGGAAAATTGGCTTGGGTAGGCCTGTGCTGCCGGACGAGTGCACGATAAAGGCCACGGCGTTGGCTTGGTCCTCGACCTCAGTCTGCTTCTCAAACCGGGGCCCTGTAGGCTCGCGCGAGTACACCGAGTGCTCCACAATGTTCCAGGTCTGCACCTCCCGCCCGGTCTCCCTGATTGCCTTGATGGTGTCGGCAAACTTGGATGTCGTCACCACGCGGCTGCAATCCGTCTTTTCCAGCAGCGAAGCGTAGGCCTCGACTGGTAGTCTGGTTGAGAGCAGAAGCACCGCAAAGCCCATTCGTGTGAGGGCAAGCATTGTGATTGCATAGGCGAGATCCGAGTGGCCCAGGATGGCCACTACTTCACTCTTGGCGCTTTTCCTCTCCTGTTTTCTTTTCTGTTAGCTTTCTCGCCTTTTGCTTTAGAAAACGGTAAGTGCAACCAACTAACCTTTGGCGTCAGACCCAAGCTGGTCAGCTCCTTGGCCACCTCGTCAGCATACACATCCAGATCGCGCGCCGTGTACTCGATCCAATCGGCACATCTCGTGCGCGAGCTGGGGTACGTGATGAGCGGCGTGTCCGGGACCGTGGCCGCCCGGTCCCGGATCAGGTCGTCTATGGTGACGAAGTGGTCTGTGCTGCTGTGCGCGGCGCCGTTACTCGGCGAGAAGTGGTCCGCTGCTCCATTTGTTTGGTGGGCTCCGTTCACTGGCAGCGTCGAGATGCCGTTCACCGGCAGCGTTGAAATACCGTTGAGCTTGGAGGCCGGGATGATGCCATTCGACAGCAGCCCGTCTGCCGGCCGTACGTCAACAAGTGTGGCAGGCATGGTTGGTGGTGGAGCGCTTGTAGGCGCAGAAAAGATAGAGACGCAACAAAATCAGATGATTGAAACAGGCAGGCGAGTGTCTTCTTTTCTTGTTTAGGTGCCAGTGTTGACGCTAGGTGAATGATTTGTTGGATAAACCAAAGGCAGTCATCCCAAGAATCGCCATGAGCTGCTAGTCTGGGTTAAATCCAACCAGCATTTGTATCCCCGAGATCTAAACATATGCCAAACGTGGCCCGACGGATCTGAAATTCGCCGCAAGTGACATTCGGCCCGCCCGTTTTCACTAAACCCCCCATGGATAACCCGGGGCCGAGGAAACAAGTCAATAGATGATGTGGATTCTTACTTCCCCAACTCGGGGCTTACGACCCCGACAGAGGTTTTGGATACGGAAAAGGACAGGGGAAATACAGGCGGAAAACGACTCGACCAAGGACTATGCATCCAGCTCACGCGGCCCTCGCATATGCGTTTGGAGACGTTGCGGGGGAGCATCACCACTTCCCCGCATCAGGGGGTTGGCCGAAGTGGAGAGATGATTAGGGAGCGGAAAAGGATGGACTGATGTTGGAAATCCGGTAGCTGCCATGGTTATCCGACAGACGACAAGGGTCGTTCCGGCTTTAGCCCGGATTTCCCAATGCTGGCTTGCTTTGCAGTTTCGGCGCGTTTTGTGCCAAACACGGGTCAGCGATATTCCACTGCGGACACCTACTTGCGGACACTTCAACGCGTCACGACGGCGTGTCTTCCGAAGTTCGGCGGGGAGGGGGACGCGGGGCACTGATGTCATGTCGTGGCTCATATAGAAAGTCGTCTGATTTTTTTCCTCTGCTCTTTCTGTTTGAATTATTCTGGCATTCATCCTTCTTGATACCCAAAGTCATACCACTTTATCTTGTTAGCAGGCCTAAAAACCAAACCCTCTTCTCTGTACACCTACAACACATCACAGCCCAACATGTCTTCAGGACGCAAACTCAAGCTCAACAGCGGCCATGAGATCCCTGTCGTCGGTCTCGGAACTTGGGTAAGTGACCATGAGCAAAACCCAGCGAGTCACCACAATTCAGACGGCAACTAACAAGCCTCCCAGCAATCCAAACCCAATGAGGTCACCAAGGCCGTAGAGCACGCGCTCCGGTCTGGCTACCGCCACATCGACGGCGCTTTCGTCTACGGCAACGAGAACGAGGTCGGCGAGGGCATCCGCGCGTCGGGCGTCCCGCGATCCGAGATCTTCCTCACCTCCAAGCTCTGGAACACGTTCCACAACCCGGCAGACGTCGAGGACGGCCTTGACCAGACCCTCAAGCTCCTGGGCACCGACTACGTCGACCTGTACCTCATCCACTGGCCCGTGTCCTTCAAGCGGCCTGCAGACCCCACAGACCCCTTCCCCATCAACCCCGCCACCGGCGCCGAGGACACCACGCACGTGCCCGACGCAGACACGTGGGCTGCCATGGAGAAGCTCGTCGCCAAGGGCAAGGCGCGCAGCATCGGCGTGAGCAACTTCACACAGGAGCGGCTGGCCAAGCTGCTCGAGACGGCCAAGATCACGCCGGCGGTCAACCAGATCGAGGCGCACCCCTACCTCCAGCAGCGGGAGCTGCTCGAGTGGCACAAGCAAAAGGGTATCCTGGTGCAGGCCTACAGCCCGACGGGCAATAACGTCTACGGCAAGCCCAAGCCGATGGACGACCCGGTGGTTGTGGGCATCGCAAAGGACCTGGGCAGGACGCCTGCGCAAGTGCTGATCCAGTGGGCGGCGCAGAGGGGCACCGTCGTGCTGCCCAAGTCGGTGACGCCGTCGCGCATCGATGAGAACTTTGTCGACTTTGAGCTGCCGGCCGACGCCATGGAGAAGCTGAACGGGCTCGAGAGGCATGGGAGGTTCAACTTTCCCAAGAGGTGGGGCGTCGACATCTTCAACGAGTCGAACAAGGAGGAGCTCGACGCTGCCGTCGCGGCGTTTGTGGAGCAGCGCAAGGCCAAGGCGTAAGGGGGGACATTTGGGGGCTGATAGACATGGATGGGATAGAAAATAGAAGCTTGCACGGGGTTTCCCTG
>JARHUK010000042.1:0-30418 GCA_031001725.1 Pseudopyricularia javanii
TTTCCGTCCCATAACTACGCCCCCCCCGATCGTCCAATCATCCCAGCAACGCTAAGGCTTAGCGTAATCGTCAGCCCCCCGTACCTGTCCTTGGCTAGATGCAACGTCATCCATCCTCTGAAGTATCTACACGTGATGTGATAGTAATCGTGATAGCCCGGACGAGAGAGACGTTGAATTATCTATTGATATCAATCAATCTAGACTAGCATATTCGGGTTTCTCATTCGATCATCCATATTCTCATCCATGTTCATCGTTACTTGTTTTTTCATACCTGTCATAATTAAGTTAAAATCCTGGGGGGTCGCATCCCCCTAAATATTCTATAGTCTCCATCGGCTGCATTTGCACCAGGTTCCTAAGAACCGGGCCCGATATGTGTGGTATTCCCGTGTGCTGCTGCTGTTGTTGTCGTTGTCGTTGTTGTTGTTGTTGCTGCTGTTGCTGCTGCTGCCCCGGCGTCGTCGGCATCCCCCACCCGCCAGAAAGCCCAAACCCGTCCGGCGTGCCAGCACCACCGCCATCTCCCATACTAATTCCCGAGGCCAAGGCCGAAAAGTTATGTGTCGGAGTCCCGTAGAATCCCGCCGTCGTCGCCTGGTCCGCCATGGCGGGACTGGCATCGTACGATTCTTGGCCCGTCGCCCCGAAGCTCGCCGCCCTCTGCTGCTGCTGCTGCTGCTGACCGAGGCTGTCGCTCGGCGCGCTGCCAGGATTCGGCGTCTGCCCACTCGATCCCGGATTCGGCGAATTCCGGAGCTCGTCGCCCTGCCCGTACGACATGCTGGACCCGTTGCTGGCGTCGTACACCCGCGGCGAGTTCGGAGTGAAGCTGATCCCGGGGACTTGCCCGCCCGCGCCGCCGCTAGAGTCCCGCGGCTGCTGTAGCATGTTGACGTCCATAGTTGTCACCCACAGCCTGTCGCGGCCCTGGTTCGACGGCTCCGCGAGGTCCATCCCCTCGACCATGTTGCTGTCCTGGTCGTCGGGCCCGGGCTTGAAGGTGAAGCATACGCTCTTGTAGGCCGCCGTGGACTTGCCGCCACCCGCGTCCTCGCCGTCGCCGCCCCCCGCGGCGACCCCCTGGTGGTGGTGGTGGTGGTGGAGCGAGTTCTGGGCCTGCTTCCCGCCGCACGCGGGCTGCGAATCGCTGTTGGGGCTCTTGCCCCCTCCGAAACCGAGCTTGGTGAATAGACCTGCGCTCTCGGCGCTCGGCGAGAACTGCCCCTTGAGCCTCGGTATCCGCGTCGTCAGGGCCTCGAGATCCACATCCAGCTGGACCAGGAAGGACTCGGTCAGCGGGTGCTTCCGCTTGAGCGCGCTCATCGCCGTCAACAGGAAGCGTAGCGAGTCTGCCGATTGGCTGTCATCCGGTCGGCTTTTGAGGTACTGTATAAAGACCCTCGAAGAGACGTAGAGGCAGAATGAGACGAATGGGTTCATCTAAAAGAGGGGTTCAGTATCGGGAATGCAGCCAATAATTGAGAAGAAGAAAAAAAAGAGAAACAGCGGGTTTCAACGTACCGCAGACAAGTCCGTATGTGATACCATCCGCATTATACTTGCGATCTCGTTGGCGGCCGTGATGCAGCGGACTTTGCTTTCGGCACCCACACTCGACGGCAACCGATTCTTTTCCGACTTGAAAATTGCGGCTTGGTGGAGGCAGATGGTCGAAGTATGTATGCACATGTTTGTATACACGACGTTGGGGTCCTGCAGTCCTCCCGGGAGCTTGAGGTGCTGCGGCAAACACAATGACGTATTTAGCAGGATATTGTCCATGGCCCTGTGCCTCTTCCAGAACTCCCCGTTCAGGTCTTGGTCGTTGTCCTCCTCGTCAGGCCGGTGGAGGTGTGTCAGGTTCCGACCAAAGAGAGAGGCCATCAAGACCAAGGCCCCGGAGACGTTCAGGTTCGCCGCGCCCGAGGGACTCATCGCCTCGGCCAAGGTCATGGTCGGCTCGGGTCTGCTCATGTCGAAAGCTCCGTCCGAGGCGGGCATGTCCGTCATGATGTCCTTCTCGTCTATCGTCATGGGCCAGCCCGTGCCGATGCTGGCGTACCGATCGTGGGCAAAGGCCATCCAAAAGGTCCGCCGCCTCTCCTCCCGCTCGGTCCAGTCCCGCGGCGGCGGCAGGCACTGCTTGACTTCGAGGCCCTTGCCGTCGAGCCTGTGCAGGCCAATCATCTGCGACAGTCGGACCGCGGCACCGGTGCTCATCCACGCCCTGGGGAAGTACATCATCTTCAGCTCGTACGAGGCGAGCAAGATGTGCGTCTGAGCGTGCGCGACGCACACGACGTGCTCCCCGTACCCCTTCATGTAGGCGGCCTCGATGTATTTGCGGGCGCGCCGGTAGAAGAGGTCCTTCAGGCCCTCGTACTTGTCTGTTACCGAGCAGGCCAGGGTCCACATTGCATAGCGCAGACAGACAGGGGGTCTACTGCTGGGAGTCCTGGCAAGTAAGTACAAAGTTAGCCCTGCGCACCCTACCGAGGCTGGCAGCGCCCTCTTGGGAATAGATAGCGAGACTTACAAGTTCATCGCAGCAAGATATCTATACTTGTGTATCATGGGCATTGACGGGTGTATCTTTTCAAAGTATATTTGATGCAGGTCATCAATGGTATCCTGTGGCGGCAAGGGTTCTTCAAGTCCCAGCCCGATCATCTCCCATGTGAAGTTGGTGCCGGCGTCGCCCATGTTCATGGCCATCCGGCTGCCGAGGTTGAACTCGTCCATGGACCCCAGCTGGGGCGGCGATTCCGGCGTGTACTGCCAGCGGTCCATGTCTCGGCTCTTTGCTATGTTTACGGATGGGTCGCTGACCTCGATGTTGGTGGCCGCGGCGGCCGTAGAGGCGGCGCATGTGGGCGACACTACGGGCGCACCATGCGCTGAAGAAGAACCGGCGGCCGATGGGAGGTCTTGGGTTTTCAGGAGAGTCTCGACTTGCTCTGCAGACACATTCGCATTAGCATGGGGGCGCGCGCTACCTCGGCAACGCTCTATGCCGCAGCTTTGGGACGACGGTGTATTCTGGCCGACGTACTCAGGCGCTCTTCTAATGCTTTGACATAGCCCCTCTTGGGGCCGCTCTTCCTCCGCACCTCGTCGTAGGCGCAGTCGTGGCCCAGTCTTTTGCAGGTGCTACAACTAGGTTTCTGGCCATCGCACTGTTTGCCGAGGTTGCGCGTCCTTGTCAGCAACCGACACCATTGTTCGAGATCAAACATGAAATAAACAAAGGGGGGCTTGCCTTGAGCTTGCGCTTCCTGCAAATCATGCAGGCCAGCCTCTTAGGCTTGGGTATATTGGAGTTGTCGGCATGGGGAGCGGCCGTTGGCTGTTGTGCATCGGCGGCGTCGTGCGGGGCGGCGGCGCCAGCCACCATTGTGACGCGGAGGAGATCAAAAGGTTGGTAGGAGGCGGACGGAGATGGCGTGACGGGATGCGCGAGCCTCGTTGGTCCGAGGGCCGGGGAGCGGCGACAGGCAAAAGCCCGGGCTCGGTCAAAAAGGTTGCCCCGCGGGCGGGCTTGTAGATCCAGGGTCTAACTTGCTATAGCACTAAGGCGGGCGGCCCGCGATGGGGGCTTCACAGTGGCGCGGGCGCACGCGACAGAGGGGCGAGGCGGTAGATTTGAGCCGTTGTCGGGTTGCGCATCGGCTGCGAGTTTGTGACCTGGACCTAGTTTAAACGTCGTGCTTCGGCGCCCGTTGGGAGGTGCAGTGTTACAGTACGAGCCGATCGTCCAATGTCGGCACAAGGTCGCCGGGAAATGCCGTCGGATTGTGTCGCGCAAGGGATGTCGTCGGGGGAATGGCATATGTGTTGCACAGAATTAATTTTTTATGACCTTTCTTTTTTTACCTTTACATTGCAGTTCAGCAGACTTGGCTGGCGACGAGCTGTGTGCCTTGCCTACAGGTAGGGAAGGTCGTCCGCGAGCCAAGCCAAGCCCGTCAGACCAGCCGTCCAAGCAACGCAACGCAACGCAACGCAACGCCATGGAGGAGTGGAGAGTAGCATCCCGACTTTCTGCAAGCCAGGGTCCTCGACTTTTGGGTTGTGGAGGTGTCCTGCCTTGACTGAGCCTTCTCACATGGAACGAACGCTTCAAAACCTCCAAAGAGACCTCCCCCCTCTCGTGCTTAGGCCGCCCCATCTGAGGCTTTCGGTACCCGATGAGCTCGCTTAAGACGTCTAGTTTGGCCATGGAGATCCCCCTTTTTTGCATGCATCTGGCCAGCAGTCGCATCCCACAACGAATAGCCTCCACTTGCCGCTGAGGTCGGAATGCTATTAGGCCGATCTGACATTTTGCCTGACGCCGCATCCCCGCGCAGCCAATCCATAAATCATTGATTGGGCCAGATGAGCCATTTCGAGCTAGTGCATCCAGAGGGTTGTTTGACCAAGTGGCAAATGGTAGAGACGACTCCAACAAGTTGGGTATCAATTCCAACACTCCACCACTCAATGACTTTCACAAGACTTACGAGGCCAGCGAGTCCTGCGTACAATGTATAAAATATATACCTAGTAACATGTGCGCTCTGGAAGGTGTCATTAATGGCAAGCCTCCTCCGGCCAGGAGCGCTTGCCATCTGTTGAAAACATCTTAAAAGGGGCCGGATATACGTAGTTTTGTCTCTTACAAATGGCATGGGATATCGACAGCTGGCAAGCATCGCATCCCTAATTCTTCCTGATCAGGTTTTCCGCATCGACTCCGATGATCCTTAGGGTGTTTGCATCAGAATAGGCGAGGCAGTATTTGTTGGGCGCCCAAGCCACCACAGGACAAGCCCCTATTGTTTTGATGGTGTGGACATGTTCACCAGACTCTGCGTGGGTGACCTCAATTCCGACGCCTAAACAATGTATCATGGTTAGCCCTTTCGTTGCCTATTGCTGCCGGTCCCCATCGGGCCTGCGGAGTTGAATATCAGCGATGCACTTACCGTCTTCGCTCCCACCAGCGACATATGAGCCGTCAAATGTAAAACCTGTGTGGTCAAGTCAGTCCCGGATCCCCAAAAATGGAAACAAAGAAAACGCAACAAGACATACTGATGCTCCTCACTGGCCCAGTCATTTTCCCTGCCGTGTTGTGGCAAATCCAGTCAGACGTGTCCCATAACGCAATCATGGAATCCGACCCTCCTGTGGCCAGAATCCTGCCGGTCGGGCTCAGCTCTGCGGTGAGGCACGCTGATGTGTGGCCCGCGAGCCTGAACTCGGACGTCTCGCCTTCCGAGACAGGGTGGGTGACCCGGTAGGCGGGCTCAAAGTCAGGGTACGACAGGATCCGGGCCCTGCCATCCCCTGTGGCTGCGAATATCCTCTCGCCGCCCCAGCAAAATGAGATTTGGTTGGTCTGGAGAGGCTGTTGGAACGAAGCACGCGGGGTGGGCTCGCTTGGTGACAAGACGTAGAGAACGTCGGCCTTTTTGGTGTTGCCCCCAGGTTCAACAAGTCAGCCTACTTCCCCCCGAAATGGAATTGCAGTGCAATGTAGTGCAGTGCAGTACAGCAGGACATACCGAGTTCCCCACGATCAAGGACTCGCCGTCGGGTGCCCAGACAACGGTTATGGCCGCGCCCAGCCCCTTGACTTCATTGGTGCAGGTTTTTGTCCTGACGTCCCAGAACTTGACCACGCCGTCGTTACTGACGCTGCAGAGTTCTGCGTCCTTGACCGGGTTGAATGCTATCTTCTCAATGCCTCCCTGGTGTCCCTTGAGCTCGGTTGAGTAGCGCACATTGGGCTTGTCAGGATTCCCTTTTGCGCTCATCCAGAGACGGTCAGCTGTGACATGCAGCGGCAAAGACAAGGCAGATGGATCCAACACATACAAACCCGCAGAGTCTTGTCGGACGAGCCAGTTGCTACCAAGGAACCTGTAGGATTCCAAGCAATTGTCCGTATTCTGTCGTGACGGGACTCCGTGGGCTAATTAGTATCTACCGAACAAGTGCAAAACGAGCTGCAGACCAGATCAGATATCCGTACTCACGTTCCAATATTGCTTCCCCGTGATGCATGATCATATGTTTGGGCAGTGAGCTTTTCAAAGTAATCGGCAAAGCGGTCCTTGGATAGCCTTTGACGGGGCCTCAGGAGCCCTTTTGGGGCCATGATTAAACAAGGGTGGCGAAAGAGAAGGCGCGCATATACGTATAGAAGCTCGATTATTTCCTGGTCGCCTTTGTTCCCTCGGCTGCAGGCAAACTGACAAACAATGTAGACGGCAGCGTGGGTGTTCGCGACGCTGCAGATAGGCGCGTCGGAGCTTGTTTGACGCAGGCGCGGCTCTGATTGATCAATGGGTGGGTGCAGGTGCCCGTGACGCACTAACCTGTAGGTAACACAGCACGGGTTATAGTGGATCCTTACTGGAATTTAGGGGCGTGGGGCGCCGCTCGTAGTAAAGCCAGGCACTAGCAATAACTATCAATAAGATCGCAAAGTAAAGTTGCAAGGGTGTGCCCTGTTAAGCTTACTAACAAACAACATGCGTAGAAGTAGAAGCTGCTCCCGAGACAAAGACGAAAGAAAGCCCCCCAAACTGACGTACCGGCAAATACTGATCTCCTCAATCGATCCAACCACGCGACAAACGACTGCTCCGAGCACCAAGACGCCGCAGCAACAACCTGCCATGTCGATCTGATGTCCCTAAAACGCTTCGCTTGCCATTGACGCAACCGGAGCGCATAGGGGCCTGAAAGGCCTCGGGCTACCTGCTATTAACACCTCGCATCCCCATCACATCATGTACTGGCCCGTGGGGACACCCCGTGTATATGCCACCAACTGCAACGCCCAGAACCCGGAATTCAGCTTCGTCGTCTCGCATGATGGCGTCCACTCACCCATCCCCGAAGAGGAGAGTCCGCCGCTAGCACAGTCCGAATTCCCCTCCTCAGCCTCGGCCCACGATGCAACGAACCTGGGTCTGCCGCAGCCCTCACCTCTTCAGGTCCCTGCCACGCCCGCCACGCCTACGACGCCCATGACCCCGGCCATTAAATCTGTTGAACAAGTCTACAACGACGATCACGATGATACCCACGGCTCGCACCTCCCTTCGCCCTCTGCTTCCAGAAACTTGGCCGCGCTTTTGAAAGAGCCCATCTTGGCGTTGCGCGTGGCTCGTACAGGTCATCTGTTTGCCGTAATAACGTCGACGTCTATGACCATCTGGCAGACAAAGGTGAAGACTAAGACCCGCTCACCCCCAGGCTGGTTGCTCCTTTGCTCGTCGCAGCCTCTCTGACTGATGTTGTCCTTCTTCAAAGCCCACAGTAGTGCTTGCCGCCGTTGTTCGCTCCCAAGCCTCGATCAAGTCGTACGGTACCAACGTTGACCTGCTGCTCCGCCCGGACTCGGCCATCTTTGTGCTCCATACAAGCTCCGGCTTTCTCATAACATACTCGCTCGCTACCGATGCCGAAGCGCGGGTCTACCGGCCCGCTTTCACCAGCCACACCAACGTCCAGAGGAGAAGGCAGAGCCATGCCGGCGCGCCTGGGTACGATGCGCCCGACCAAATCATGTGGGGGCCGGGGGAGGGAGCAGGTGTGCGCGACGTGAGCGTCCGCTTCAAGATGGTTATCAAGGTCGACGCCGGCATCGAGAGCGCCTTGGCCCTAGACGAGGAGCTGGTAGTTGCGACGCGCAAGCCGGCCGCCGTGCAGTGCATCCGCTGGACTCCTGACAGCAACGGCGCGCAGACCACCACGGAGATTCTCGGCCGCATGGGATGGCTGGAGAAGAAGGTGACCATCATTGAGATGACCAACGACCGGCCGATGAACCTTTCGACGTGGATCACCAGCGATGGAAAGGCGTATGCCGTCCAGCGCACGCCAGGTGGCCAGCTCAACCCAGAAACCGGTCAGGTCGAGCCCAAGAAGCTCTTCAAGGGGTACTGCTTTCACACACCACAAAAGGAGCAGGAACGCGCAGAACGTGCTGTGGTCAACGCCAGGTTCTCCTTAATCGCTGTTGGCTGTCTTGACGGAAACATAAGAGTATACTCAGTCAAGGACTATGCAGGAAACGTGCCTTCTTCTCACGTGCACACTTTGCCTGTCTCGAGCTCGAGTGCAGGGAGGCTCATGACTCTTACGTACTCTCCCGATGGGTACTGCCTCTTTGCAGGCTACGAGAAGGGTTGGGCCACCTGGAGTGTTTATGGCAAGGCATTGAGCCATGGCTTCCACAGCGACTCTGCAATCTCCAAGTCCAACGGCGAGGCATGGCTGGAGGGTGTCAGAGAAGCTGCCTGGATCGGAGGCGCAGCAGAGATGCTCATTATCGGCATGAGGCATGAGGCCGTCTGGCTGTTGGAGATGGCTCGGAGTGCTGTCAGTGGCTGCTATTGCTCCGCCAACCTTTTCCGGACCGTGTTGCAGACCACGTCTAGTGTAATGATCTACCGCGGTTATGACCTGCCTGATCTCACTACCATCTCGGCAGAACCCTCGCTGTGGCACACGAGCAACATACCCTCCACATACCTTCTCAACCAATGGCCTATTAGGTGCACGGTCGTTTCGCCTGATGGCCGATATGTTGCCGTCTCTGGCCGCCGTGGCCTTGCTCACTACAGCGTCAACAGCGGTAGATGGAAGACATTTGCCAACGCGGAGATGGAGGAAGAATTCCAAGTCAGGGGCGGCATGTGTTGGTATCAGAATATCTTGGTTGCCGCCGTTGAGGTCAACAAAAGTCACGAAGTCAGGCTGTATTCCAGGGAGGCCGTGCTCGACAACGCGAACATTGTGCATCGTGTCCAGCTGCCGTCTCCAGTTGTGCTGCTACTGACTCCAGCTGGCGAAGACTCACTGCTCGTCTATGGCCACAACAATATCCTCTATCATTTCATTTTCTCCACACACTCTGGTTCGGTACAGTTGGTGCAAGTGGGACATATCGCGTTCCATGGCATCGTGCGATCGCCCGCCAGAGTTAGGGGCCTCAGCTGGATCCTGCCTGAATCTCAGCGGCTCCACGGCGACCCCTCAGACGATGTAGCCGTCGCCTCCGTCATGTTTTTAGTCGACGGCAAGCTGGTCATTCTCAACCCATCGCTCAACGAAGAGGGAAACCTCAAGTATGATATGAGGGTCGTCGCCTCGAGCGTCGAGTACTACACATGCATGTGGGATCAGCCATTTAACGAGACCATGCCGCCAGTCAGTGGCGCATTGCCTCCCGGGTCGGAGGATGAGGGCTCCCTGGAGCAGTCACTGTGGATGTTTGATGGCGGCGAGCTCAAGGTCTGGTCCGATGTGCAGCCGGTGTTGAATGTAGTCTCCCCTGCCGGGGGCGACGTGCCACCTGCGGCGACTATCTCGACCGACTTTTACCCGCTGTCGATGCTCTCGTCTAAAGGCATTGTTCTGGGCGTGGAGTCCGAGCTTGTGCAGAGGCGTGATGTAAACTTTAGCTTCTTCCGGTTTGCTATACGAGTATGTGACCATCAGCAGACCTACCCGCGAACTCTCTTATCCCATCACTAACAAGTCGACGCAACCTCTATAGACACATCTGTTTCTGCCCGAACTGTTGCGGTTCTACCTTGAGCGCAACATGTCTAACGAAGCTCTCCGGCTCGCGCAACGCTATCAGTTCCTCGCCTACTTCTCTCACGCCCTAGAGATCCTCCTCCACCAGATCCTGGACGAGGAGGTGGATAGCGCCCCGGCCCCAGAGGCCGCCGTCCTGCCGCGCGTGCTGTCCCTCCTATCTTCATTCAAGGACTACCTCGACGTGGTGGTGCAGTGCACGCGCAAGACCGAGGTCCGGTCCTGGCGCACCCTCTTCGCCTATCTCCCGCCCGCCCAAGAGCTCTTCGAGGAGTCCCTGCTGCGCGGCAACCTCAAGACTGCGGGCGGCTACCTGCTCGTCCTCCACACGTTTGACGAGCTCTCGGCAGCGGGCGAGCAGAGCGTCCGCCTCCTGGGCCGCGCCATGCGCGAGGGCGACTGGGAGCTGTGCAAGGAGCTCGCGCGCTTCCTGGCCGCGCTTGACGACAGCGGCGCCACGCTGCGCGAGGCCCTCGAGAGCGTCGGCATCAAGCTGGCCGACGACCAGGCCGGCAGCAACCAGCTCGCCTCACGGCTCAGCGTGCCCCCGGCCGCCCTGGCGTACGGCGGCGAGCGCAGCAGGAGCAGGGACTCGGCCAAGAGACGGAGCATCACCGGGCTCGGGATCGTCAGCTCTGCTGAGACTAGCGAAGCCGGGAGCGAGGCTGGCAGCGACGTGTCGAGCGTCGTCGAGTCCAGTTAGCTTGTCAATGTAATGATTTCTCTGGTTTCGCTCTAGATACAATGCCGTGCACCTATACGCCGGGGCTTTGCACTGGAAAAGAATATATGACCACGCCGTACACGCTCCATGTAGATCACAAACCCCAACTCTTGAATCATATCAACTGCAAGCGAGGGTATACATATATTCGTTGATTTTCATTATGTAGAAGCGCAACCATGCCTAGCTACCGAAATAACTCTCATAAAAATGCCCATCATGCAACCAACAATAAGCTGTCTCATGTTTTGCCGATCCTAACACCACTATGGGTGTAGGGGCATGCCAAAGGGTTCCAAAGTTTCCCAAAGTCGTCCTCCTCCAACGAGGGGATGGATAAAAAAAAAGCCGGCTGCTCTCGAATGTCTGTTGTAACCACCTCATCGAGTTCTCTGTGCCATAATCGCACCCTAAAACCCCATCACAGGGGCATGAGCCCGATCGCCGAGGTGTTCGACCTCCCTCTCGACGCAAAAACATTGCTGCCGCTTCCCGATCTGCTCGCGCCCCCTCCCCTCGTGCTTCCTGCTGCCCTCCTCCCGCCGCCGCCAGTCGTGGCTTTGCGTTTGCCCACGCCACTGCCGCCGCCTGACGAACGCCGGCTTCCATAGGACGCCTTCTTGGCACCGCCACCTCTCCACCCGGATCTGCCTCCACGTGAGCCACCCGACTTGCCTCTGGACGACGAGGGTTCGGCGTAAGTGACAGGTACTGCGTTGAACTTTTCTCTCCACTCGCGGCCCTGACGCTCGGCCTCCGTCTCGCGGCCAGCACTGAAGTACTTGGATGAAGCGTCGACCGGCTCATCATCCTCCGCCTCCTCGCCTGAGTATTCCTCGCTGCTAGTGAAGAAGTTCTCCTCGGCTGTGGCCTTGCCCTTTCGGACTCTCCGGCGTTGTACTTCCAGATCGTTGTCGTCGTCCTCGTCTTCTTCGTCGCTAACGAGGTCTACGACGTCGGAGTTACCGCCGCCTACGCCCATG
Organism: Pseudopyricularia javanii; assembly: GCA_031001725.1. NCBI lineage: Eukaryota > Fungi > Ascomycota > Sordariomycetes > Magnaporthales > Pyriculariaceae > Pseudopyricularia > Pseudopyricularia javanii. The sequence continues at coordinate 11,317 of JARHUK010000042.1, forward strand.
CTGTTGTGGTAAAAGTCGTGGTGCTTCTTCAGCGTAGTCAGCAGCTCGTTGCCGTACCGGGTGACATTGTCTTTATTAATCCCAGGGATCTGCCGCATCTTGTCCAGCGATGTCGTCCACTCGATCGCCATAGTGCGCAGCTGCTGCTCCGTGAAGAGAAGCTTGCGCAGCCCGTGGTTATTTCGCACGCGCTCCTCGGTCCGCTTGCCGTCCGAGACGAATTGCATCACGATGTCCTGGTGAATGTCGTCCAGCTGCGATATGGCCCCTTCGCCCCCGCCGCTACCACGGATCGGCCCGCTAAGCTCTTCAAGCGTTCGCTGGCGGGACTTTGGAACGGGACGCATGCTCTTTTCAAAGTAGTCTTCGTCGTCGTCATCGGAGACGACAAAGTTGTCCTTAGCGTAGCCGTTCCGGTGTCTCGGCTCCATACTGGCCTCTTCCTCGTCCACCTCCTCGTCGTCCTGGTCAAACACCAACGACCTAACCTTGCGCTTCCTATTCGCAGTCATGACGGGGGATGATACATTTGTTGAAGGTGGCAGACCAGACGCTTCTGCGTTGACAGTCTTCCTTGTTCGCTTCGTGGGCTTTTCGACATCCAACGTGCCGTTACGCGACGTGCGAGTCACCAGCTCGAGCTTATGCTGCCCATTTAGGAATGCGTTGGCTCTGGGCCCAGCCTGTGATACTTTCGTGAGCAATGGCTTTCATAGCAGACCAGAGGGATGACGATGCGTCAGGAAGTCGAAGCTTAGACTTACACCATAGTACGTGATAGGGACACCAACTCCCTTCACTGTCTTGTGATGCTCCTCCAGAGCATCTTCACCCTGCAGACGATATAAAATACTGAGAATGACATGCTGCTGTAGGGGTTTGGCAACGCCGTAGTTTTCCGGTCGCGGATCGTCCCTCTTCGCACCCTTGCCCTGAAGTATATCAGCGCACTGCTTGGCGGTGAGCCGCTTCCGCCCGATGACCTTGAGCGCGGCCACAGCCACGTCCGTGTAGTCCACAAGCGTAAAGTCGCCGCCGTCGCGACAATTGTCACAGCTGGCGTCGCATTCGTTCTTGTCGAAGCGTTCGCCAAAGTAGCGCAGAATCTCAACGCGGCGGCAATCTCGCTTGTTCTCGCAGTACTCGACGACGCGATTCAGCATCTCTCTCTGCCGCTCCTTCTGCTGCTCACTGCCGTCGCCCTCGTCGATCATCTTGCGCAGGGAGGATATGTCGCCGTAGCCGAAGTACAGATAGCAATCTGACTTTTCGCCGTCACGGCCGGCACGGCCTGTCTCTTGATAGTACCCCTCAAGGCTTTTGGGAATCGTCTGATGAACCACGAAGCGCACGTCCGGCTTGTCTATGCCCATGCCAAAGGCGATAGTGGCAACGACAACTTTGATCACCCCGCGCTGCCAATTCCTCTGGATGTCAGTCTTCTTCGCCGTCTCCATGCCAGCGTGGTAGGCCTCTGCCGAAATTCCATAGCTTTGAACAAGCTTCTTAGCAATGTTCTCCGCACTCTTGCGGGAGAGGGTGTAGATGATTCCGGTCTGGTCCATGTGCCTGTCCTGAATGAGTTCGGCAATCGACTGCAGGAGATTCTTCCCCTTGGGACGCACGTCATAGTACAGGTTCGGCCGGTTAAAGCTCTGCGAAAAAACTTCGCAGTTGTCAATCCCCAGATTGCTCTTGACATCGACAATCACGTTCTTAGTTGCGGTTGCCGTAAGAGCCATGACGGGAACGCTGGGAAACATGCGACGAAACTCGCCAAGCGCCTTGTAATCTGGCCTGAAGTCATGTCCCCATTGACTGACACAATGTGCCTCGTCGATGACGAACCGAGCCAATTTCTTGTTGCGGTATGTCTTTTGAAGCGCGTTGGTAAAGGTCTCACTCTTGCTAATCATCTCAGGGGTGACATATAGAAGCTTGAGGAAGTTCTCTGGGTTCTTGTTGTTCAAGGCATCCAGAATCATGTTCTTGTGCGTCTTGTCTATGTCCCCGCTGTACTGAGCCGCCTGGATGTTGATGTCCCTGAGGTGGTCAACCTGATCCTGCATCAAACTGAGGAGCGGAGATACCACAATGGTAATGCCCCGAGTGGCTCCGCTGGCGACCACGGCAGGGAGCTGGTAGCATAGGGACTTGCCACCGCCAGTAGGCATCAGTACGAAGGCATCCTTTCCACTCAGCGTGGCGTTGATGGCCTCGAGCTGGTTGTGTCGGAACCCTGACATTCTAAAATGATCCTTGAGTGCTTTGCGGACGTCATTGGACCAAGGATGCCTCATGAGCTCGCGTGGCATCGAGCTTTTTGGAACGGCTTTCTTGTCCTTCTTTGGGGGCTCTTTCCTGGCTCTCGGCACGATGGTAGTGTTCCCGGAGGTTTCGATCAGCACCGATCTGCTCGCTTGGGTGGAGTTCGCCCGGCTCGAGGACTCGCGTTCAATGTGATCTGCCAGCAACACCAAACTATCCTCGTCGCAGTCGAAAAAGTCTACGTCTTCTTGCACACGGCGGCTCGTTGATTGACGAGCGACTGGTGGCGGCGGGGGCTGGGAGCGGTGCGTGGGAGCATGTGCTTCCTGCCACTGCATTATCTCGTCATCGTCGTCCTCTTCCTCGAGCAAGTCTTCCATCCATTGACCTTGTGACGCATTTGCAATAGTTGCTGACGGTACCGAGCGGCTTGGTACTGTATTTCGTGAATTGGTGGCACGAGGGAACGGGGGAGGCTGAGGGAGGATATGTTTCCCCTCGAATTCATCGTTTCGGCTTGTTGCGGGCTGCCGCTGCCTCGATGACGATTGGGTCTGAAGAATCACATGCGAGTTGTGATCCGAGCTCGGCATCTGGCTAGAGCGCCGAAGTTGTGCTATCGGGGCATGCGCAGCGTGCTGCGTAGCCTTGACAACCTCGTTGCGAGGGGCCGGATCAGGGTCAGGCTCTGGGTCGCTGTCGACGTCCTCGTATAGGGCAACATCGTCCATGCCCGCCTTAACCAGTAACTGACGTATGCTCTGTTCCTTGATGCGAGCCTGTTCAACCATCACGTCAAGGCGCAACTCGCCCTCGGTTGTGTCCAAACCCTTGTCAAAATCCTCCACCATCTGGTTTTCGAGCTGTTTCTTCTGATCGGAAATGGCCTTGTGGGCTTCGTACTCATCAGAGAGTTGGGTGAGGGTCTTGCCGTGCTCCGCAAGCTTACTGCGGGCCTCTTTGACCTGCTCCCTTCGCTCTTTGGGCCAGTTTTCCACAATCGACCGCCTGTAGTCCTCAGAGAGCCTTCTCAGGTCTGCCTGTATGGCCTTTCGTTTGCGCTCAATAACTTCCGGTTTCCGGAGGAAGAGATCCAAAGCCAGAGTGATACCGTCCGATTCCGAACTCTGGGGAACAGACTCCTCGGATGCACTGGGCTCCGCGGTACGTTGGGGCTGCTGGGCATCCTCTAATCTTGGCCTCTTCGATGGAGTACCTTCATCACCTTTTGGCGAATGCTTAGCCTTTTGGCGGTGAGATGAAGGTGGACGCTGTGTGCTTAAGCCGTCTTTCACTCCAGGCTGCCCGCTCAAGCATGTCACGTATGACACGTGCTCAGTTGGAGGCGTCACAAAGTCATCGTCCACAAATTCGTCCTCGGAATCCTGGATAACCAAACTATCTTTGGACCTCCTTCGTTTTCCACCAGGCGTTTCCCCGCTGGAAGAAAGATGTTTCTGGTTTGAAGACGAGGCACGGGCTGATATCTGTGGCATGCTCTTTTGAGGGGTTGTTTTGATCGTGGCCAAAATGGCTTGTGCTAGTGTGGGTGTTGGTGGGTTCGAGGCAAATGCATCCTGGCTATCCGTCGTCCGCTGTACAGACCCCTCCTTTCTGTGGACCGTTTCGGCAAGCGTACGCTCGTGAATTGTCAAGCTGTCACGGGCCGTGTTTGTACCAGCTGTTGTGGCCGGGCGGATCTTTATGGGCGTGTTTTGTGAGCTTGGCAAAGACTTGTTGTTTCTTCTAGGAAACGGCGATGAAGCCTTGACCAAAGTTCCAACATCGGGGAAATCGTCATCGTCATCGTCATCGTCGCCCATAAACTTTGCCCTTTGCTTGGGCGCTGGCGTCGCCTTGCTCATCTCGTAGCTCTTCCTCTTCTTTGCACTTCTCTTGACCCGCGACGTGGGCTCTGGCGAGGCGCAGTCATCTCTACGCAAGGGGCCATCGTCACGCAGACTCGGCTTGATGTCGTCGAAATCGTCCGAGGTGAGATCTATCGGGTCGCCGGCGTGGTCCAGGTAGTCGAAGTTGACGTCGGAAGAGAACACCGGGCTTTGGGCACGGCGGGAAACCTGAGGCGTAGCTGGGGGCTCCCTCTTGGCAGCCCGAGAGTCGTCCCTGTCGACCAGCCGAGAGAAGGCCCTTTGTAGCGGGGGCACTACGCTAGTCGTCGAAGTCGGCGTCGGCGTTGGCAGAGATTGTTGCTGCTCCTTAATGAGCAATGATGGCTTCTTGGACTTGGAAGCCGACGTCAGTCTCGCCATCCCTGAGCCGTCGGCTTGGTCGTCGCCGGCGTCGTCGTTCGGGATCCTAGATCGTGATCGAGGCGGTCGGGCGGCATTGGTAGCGGGAGTCGGGAGTCCTGGTGCAATCTTCGAGGAGGACTGTGCCGTGCTTGGGGTTGGGAGCTCTAGGGGCCTCGGCGGAAGATGGAAGCCTTGGGTGGCGGTGCTGGACTGGTTGTCGAAATTGGGCGAGGCACTAGGTAGCTCGGGGCCGATGGGCCGGGTATGGCAGGCGTCTTGCAGTAACCAAGAGAGCTGTTGCCGGAGGTTGTTACGCGTCATGAAGCCGTGATGGAACAACCGTTCCCAGCCGAGGCCACAGACATTGATGCAATTCTAGGTCAGACTGCTCAGTGCCTTGACGGCTTGGGCATTCGAATGCACTTCCTTGTAGTCCCTGGGAAGCTTCTCTCCGTTGGCATCGATGCGATGGGGTTGGGATTGTTTCTATGCGGGCGAGGTGATGTATTTGGGGGTGGGTCTTCACATCAAGCAACCCGCGTCGAACCGTGTCGGGGCGCGTAGCAGTGCCCCACTTCAAAGTGCTCTTTCCTCTTTGCTGCCGACGGTTGGCGCGCATCACGTGAGCACATGGTAGGCTTGTCCCTGAATCTGAATTCAGAAGCTTGCTGTCGGCATAGACAGCCCAGCACCCCTTACCTCCTCATTCAATATCAAAGTGTGTGCGCACTAAGGGAATAACAACTCCTCCATCAAAACATCGCAATGGAGAACGGCACAACGAACCAGGGAGAGGGCAAGGACCCGACAAGTTTTCTGGGCGAAATCATCGGAAACATGGTCACAGTGAAGCTCAACTCGGGTGTCATCTACAAGGGTTAGTTTAGCTCCAAGACCCCTCCTCAAATATCGGCATCTTGGGCGTCTTTGTTTTCTTATACACCACGACCTGCCCCAATCAGCGTCGTTTGAATGAAAGCTGATACTGACCCTATTGGGTGAAAAAAAACCAGGCGAGCTTCAGTCAGTCGATGGCTACATGAACATCGCGCTGGAGAAGGCCGAGGAGTGGGTTGCCGGCCAGAAGAAGCGCTCATACGGCGATGCTTTTGTCCGCGGCAACAATGGTGAGTTTGCTCTTCTACTGCACCTCATTTACCATTGCGTATACTGACTTTATTACCAAAGTTATGTACATCGCTGCCTCATCATAAGCCGCGAGTGGCTCTGTCTCAGCTGTCGCGTTGTCTCTTTTTTCTCTCTCTTGTTTTTCAGAGGTCCACGAGCGATGACGATACCTATTGTTTACAAATCACGACAAAAAAACCCACACCAGTTCAGGCACGCTGCCGTTGTGCCATATCAAGTCTGACGTGATACGTGTTTCTGTTCATATTCCTACCTAGTGCACTCCCATGACGGATATCAGCCTTTACACGGCGTTCCCAGCAAGCGATGCAGAAACTAGCATCCGCCACTCGATCAAGGCCCAGGCTGGATCAAGGCTTGACTCTGGACTTCCATACCTTGACGCGCGCTGGCAAACTACCTACAGATTCCCTAAAGAGCACATTGGGTTAGTCTGCTGTGGCCGCCCCAAATGTGTACCATGGACGCGCGTCTTTATACACTTTGCTCTAGGTCGTTTTCTTTCGACTGCTTAATGCAATCCGCAGCACCAATCAGAGCTTTATGATGTATCCTACTCTCTTCGCCTACCTACTCCGATACCGGCAGGCAAGTATCACGTCGCCTGCTACGTAGTACGTCATATCTCGGGGCTTTTGGGCTCTCCGACGACCGATCGAATCAGGTTAGGGTGGTTGATCAGAATCGCCATGGCATCTGTCAAATCCAGCCAAGCTTTTCCCTGCCAAGGATCGTGATTTTGGAAAAATGGCCCCTAATTACTGCATCACTTGTTGGGACTTGCACGCCAGCCACTATACAAGGGAAAAATAAGACTCGATATACAAGCACAATTTTGATAACGAGAAACCTCATGATAGTTATCCCAGCGTTAAATATCCATCCTAGTGTGTGGCGTTAATATCCCAAGGTTTATACAAGATCAGATCCTCATTCAAATCGTTATCTTCCGTAACATGGACCGAAACCTTACATGGCCTAAGACGCCACGAGTATTGGCTAGTCGTCGCAGCCAAAAAAAATCAGGATAAACAGAAAAAGCAAAAGAAAAGCAAAAGAAATCCCAGAATGAGGGAAACAATAAAGACAGAAATGCTAATGATCCTCTCCCGAATGATAGCGATATCGGTTCATGAGGAGTGAACGAAGGTATTCAAAATGGGGTGAGAAATGGTAACAGAGATCGTCGGCTTAGTAGACGCAGACCATTCGTGTTTTGGCAGATGCGTTGTGTTGGCTGATGGAAAGTTGGTTTGTGTCAGACGCATGTGCCGTGATACGGACAGGGGGGGATTCGTCAGTGGCTGTTGAAAGACAATCGTCCTTGTCCCTCGACTCCCCCCGCTTATGCCATGAATTCCTCAAGCCACTTGGTGGTTGCCACGGGTATGCCAGCTTAGTAACGGTCGCGGTCGCGGTCGCGGTCCCGGTCCCGGTGGTCATAGTCCCGGTCGTAGTCTCGGTCTCGGTCGTGGGCATGATCGCGTCTCTGTCTGTCTGTTGGGGCCACAAAAATGACATCAGTTTTCCATTTATGGACACAAAGTAATTAAAGAAGTCTATAGTGAAGTGGGGAGGGGAACGGCCATCAAAATGTATCTATCTGAGACGGAGAAGCGGAACTTTGCTGGACAGATGCGGCCTGCAAGTGGCCGAGATGGGAATGGCGGTGTGGCCCCCGACCTGCATGTCCAGAGTAGCTGCAGCGAAGATGGATGATAGTGTAACCCATTACCTCCAGTGCCTCACTTCTAGCCTCAGAAACACTCTGGACGCAGGATTGGTGGACTGCCGACAGACGAGAAGCATAGGGAAGTCTTTCTCATGGTGTGGAGCAAGAACAAACAGCACCCTTGTTCGGAGACAACGGCTGTGTGTGTAGGCTTGATAGGTAGAATTTGATGCTAGCCTGGAGGCTATCTCATGCCGATAATGCAGACGTGTTACGAATGCAGGATATCCGGTGATAGAGTATTTCAACCTTGGCGTAGGACTTGGCAGGATGGGTTGCGAATCCATGGCGTAATTCGCAGCGACAGCGACAGGCAGCGTCGATGGCTTGCATGTGTTGAGGCTGGTGGGAATTGAGTTTGGTGGAATTCCGTTCTTTGATGTTTCCGGGCTCTGATGCCCGCCTCAACGTCTCCTTTGGTCATCGTAGTCGTAGCGGTCGAGGGAGCCGGTAGAGTATGGGTTCCCATCGTTGTATCGAGGCCCATCATCGTAATCGGGTCGACTGTCACGGCCGCCGCGAGGAGCAAGAGCCCAGTCGTCACGAGCCCGCGACCTGCTTCTTGTCCTGCCTTCGTCGTAATCGCGGTCCAAATCGCTTTGATACTCGCGATCGAGGATGGCTCGTTGCCTCTGTTGGCGTGCCACACGGCGCTCATGGCGAAGTTTCTTCTCTTCCTTCCATTCATGTAACTCTTTGCTCTTCTCGTGGGCTTCCTTGACCTCTGAAATGGCACCTTTGACACCCAGGGCAGCGATTCCAATGGAAGCTGCGTCTTGGAGAAGCGCCTTGGTCTTGAGCTTTTTGGCTTCCTCTGGCGACAGCCTTCCATCCTTAACCGCCTCTTGCCGTGCGTTCCGCTTCTCCATGCTTTGATAGACATTGTGGGCTGCGTGGATGGTCGCCACGCTAGCCAGGCCAATAGTCAGTATTTGCTTACCTCTCTTCCTCTTTGTTTCCTTCAAATCATCATCTGAGTCGCCCAAGTCTGTGTCCGATCCCCCGTATCCTCGTCCACCACGCGAACCACGCGATCGTGACCGGCTGGGTCGTCGCCGATCGCGGTCATCGTAGTAGTCGTCAGAGTAGCGCCTGTTCCGGCCGTCACGAACTGATCCCCGAGGCGACCCCACGTCGCTGTGCTTGTCGTCCTCGGGCCCATTGCCGATGCCAATTCGTGCGAGCCGACGACGAGCGCCGTCAACAACACTTCGGCTGCGAGCACGGACACCACCCTTGCGAGACGTAGATCGGGAGCCGCCACGGCTGGAGGAGCGGCTGCGGGGTCGGCGCGAGCGTGAGCGAGCACCGCGTGAGCGCGACCTTCCGTCATCGTCATCATCCTTGCGGCTGTCAATGAGCTTTTTCGCCCCGATGGCGCCTAGACCGGCCGTGGCCAGGGCAGCGAGGCCAGTGACGCCACCGCCGCTGCCGCCGTCGTCCTTGCTAGAAGACCGCGCCGCCCTTGATCGAGACCGTGAACGACCGGTGGCCTTGTCTTCCTCGATATTCTTCTTAGAGCCGTGAATGACACGGTTGCCTACCAGGCCACCAATGACGGACTCTGCCAGGCTCAATTTCTGGTTCTTGTCTGGGTTTTGAGCAGCATCAATCGTGGCGGCACCAGCGGCGGCCGTGAAAATGCGCTTCGTCTTCTCTCCTTTCCAGCCACCGGGCTCCTTTGCAACACGGAAGGCCTCTGTGGCACCTGCAATGAGTGAGGCCATGGCAGCTTGTTGAATCTTGTTCTTCCCGGGTGACCTAGAACGAGACCTTGAACGGCTTCCCCGGCGCCTGCTACCCGCACGACTGCGTGTCTCAGCCCTGCCGTCCCGGTCACGACCGTCTCTTTCCTTGTCATCTCCGCCGCCAGTCAAGGCCTTTACAGCCCCGCCAAGGCCGGCGGCAGCGAGAGCGCTCTCGAGGAAGTTCTTGTGCCCTTCTTTCTTCTTGGGATCCTCGTCCTCCTCCTCGTAGTACTTGAGCATCTGGCCGTCGCGGCCTCTGTACGCGATCGTGGTAGACTTCTTGTCCTCCTTCTCGGCATGTTTGTTATATAACTCGGCACCCTGGTAGGCAGCGAGGGCGCCGGCAGCGCCAAGAGCAGCGGACATGGCGGGGTTGCGGTTGACATCTCCCCCTTGCTCCTTGCCCTCGTGTCGATCGTAGAGCTCCTTGCCGCCCACGGCAATAGCAGCACCGGCTATGGCAGCGATGATCTTTTCTTGTTTGGAAATTGTGCGCATACGTCGCTTCTCCTTCTCTTCTTCGTAGTACACACTCCCTTCCTTCCTTGCGCGGCGGTCATAGTCACGGTCATAGCGATCGTAGTCTCTGTCGCGAGGATCGCGCGAGTAGTACGAACGGCGGTCGTCGTAGTCGTCATAGTCGCCGGACCTCCTGGAGTCGCGATATGGCTGGCCGTGACCAGGCATGGGGAAATCACGACGAATCTCCTCGACGGTCAGGTCGTTGTCCTCGCGACCTCGGGGTACAAGCTCTCGGCCTGAATGCACCCTCGACTCCATAGCATCGAGGTAGCGAGGGTCTCTTTCCTCGTAGCGTTCCTCGCGAACGTACTCCCGCCGGCTGGTGCGCCGGGGAGCATCATAGTCGTACCCGGCCATGCGGTTGTTGTGTAGTAATGTTTTGTCGAATTGACGTAGTGTTGTTTCATACACAAAGAGATTTTGGTGTCGCTCGAAGGATCAAACAAAATGATGCATGCAAGCGTAATGAAGAGGGAATACGGGTGCGACTGAAAGACAGCGAGGAAGCCACCACAAGATAAGGTAAGGTAGGGTAGCGTCATAAGTACAGAGACAGTGGGGGCCTGATGACAAGGGAGACCCTCTGCCACAGCCACGGTCAAAGTGGAGGGGCAGGAGGGGCTGTGAAGAGCTGCGTTGGCGGGGAGGCACAAGCCCCAGATCAAGGAACAGCAACCGCAAATTCCGTGGTGACGGGGTTGATGGCATTCATTTGAGTCCTCGATTTTCAGGCACACACTATTTCAAATCCGCAATAATGGGGGCTATGTCCTGCTTCTGCGGCAGCACGACAGGCTGCGACGCATTGTCGGTACATGTTCGCCGCAGCCCAAGCTAGAGACGACAGGGGTGAAACGGCACGCAATGGAGTGTGCAAGGAGACTCGGGGCGTTCAAAGCGTTGGGTGATGGGGGGCGGTCAGGCCTCAATGGGGCTGACGGACAATTTTACACATCCAAAAAAAACCAAAATAAAAGTGTCGAAGGGTAGGGCTATTCGTAGGTGCGTTGCCTTGTTCGCGGCTCTCGTTCCAGCAAGGAAAAGCTGTTCGTAATTAGAGCAAATATCTCCCAGACCCTTGGTCTTATTGTGGGATTAGGCTATCCGTTGGTGGACAGGCCAAAAATAGGGTTGTCGGGTACGTCGCCACTCTGATCTTTTTTGGCTCGAGCGGGCCATGCGTTGCCTATGACAAAACCTGACATGGCGCTAGGCGCTCTCAAGCTATCAGGTTTCTTGTGCTATGCGATCGTTTTTGGCCAACTGTGGGCGCCGTGCCCACGCCGTTTAATCATCACTAGCCTGGTGTGGTGCCTTGGTAAAGTGGCTTCTCGTATGCCAGCCCAAAGCAACGGGGGCCATTCGCAAGAGTGTATAACGGGAACCTCGGAAAAGCCCAACGACTGCCGCAAATGAAACAGTAGGACTTGGTGGGGCTTAGACGACGCGGCCAGTCCGGAACTTGAAAATCAAAAGGCGGGTGACGAAAACAAGGCTCAGTGGTACTGCCTGGTACTTTCATCAGGTAGCCTTGAGCGGTAATTGCGATTGTGAATTGCACCGCCGTTGAGCGGCGGTACCGAGGCCCTCGAATTTGATTGACTAGGCGGCTCCAGCTCCCAACAGAGTCTTTCTTGCCTAGGTGCCCATGGTAGGCTGTGTCAACTCCTTTGGTGGGTGTGATATCCTCGCCTAGCGGACCATGGTTGGAACAGATGAACAACAAAGTCTCGTGGATCCCGCCGGGCAGGCACGTCGTTGGTGGAGAGGCCTCACACCTGGTATGCAAACGATCATCACCAGACACCACCGACATGAAAAGGTTGCCAAGCACGTACGTCAGGCCTTTGTCGGGGCGGGGTAGAAGGGTGGTGGTGGAGGTGGGGGCATAAAAACACCGCGCCAGAATAGCTCATACCACGTGACTTGACTTTAAGCGATATCCATTGGATGACTGTTCAAGGTTTGGTAATCAAAGCTCGTTCCGAACGACCACCAGACAGCAAGTACATTGTCTCCAACTGCCCAAGTACAACCTTCGTCTGCAAATGCCGATAGTTAGAAGCAGGACTAAACGAGATGGGCCGTTCCACAAGCAAAGAAGAAACTCATGTTCCTATACACTCATAAGTCTTGTTTAAACTTGTCAGCCGGAGCAGATGCAAGTGACAATGACGACCTCTGCTACAAAAGGCGAACCAACGGACGGCTATAGCCGCGACTAACTCTAGAGAATACTAGACTAGCTCTGGTAGCCCGGCACGCCATGGTCGTGTTTAGATACACTCACACATTTCTTTGCCACTAGTTTCTGCTGGTTGCCTTTGTAAGATGCTACCGGCCGAGAGAATCAACCTCACCTGCAAATCATCAAGCTAGCCCTCCCAGTTCCTGTGATACTCCAAGCTTGACAGATTCACTCGATCATCCACCAAAATGCTGTGTCCTGTTTCAAAGAGCGAAACGGGAGACAAGGCATTTGGCATGTGTACCCATCTGTCCTTCGCTCCCAAACACTTGGACGGTGTTTGCCAGGAGCAAACCTGCCCTTGCCACAAACCCCTTACAAAAACTCTGACTGTCTCGGGAAGAGATTGCGAGCAAGACGAGCAGATAGCCGTTTCTCAGGGTATGCAAAAAAAGAACAAGAGAACTCGAGTCGGGAAAGGGGAGAGACGTGTGTCCCCCAAAGTATCACTTATACTTATACGGCCATCGTCTGCCCCCTTTACCCTTAAAGTTGCTCACGGAAGTTCCTGGCTGCTCCCTGATAGTCGCGCCTTGCACTTTCTCACTCGTTTGATAAACTAGCTTCTACTCGTTGTTTGTCTATAACGCGGGATACGACTATTTCCCCCATCATCACGAGCTATAAAAAGCCCACACATACAAAAGCAAGCAAAAACTGCAAGTTATCATGTATCCATCAACAAGTCTGGTTGCGGCGTGTCTCCTGGCCACCGGCAGGGTCTTCGCCTCCGGAACCCTGGAGCCGAGGCAGGCGTAAGTTCTTTCTTCAACTCTCCTCGCAAAGGAGAAAGAAGGAAAAAGGGAAAGGGGGAGGGGTATAAATCAAAGATCACTTACACAAATTTCCTAAAACGACAGCGCCGACGAAGCCGCCTTCACCCAGGCCATCATTGCCCTGGTACACAGCTACCTACCCCCGGATCTCTACGCCAGCCTGACCGCCGCGGTGCCCGCCGTTGTGCCCCCGGCCGAGGCGACCGCTGCCCCGGACGCGCTCCTCTACGCGGCCCTGGCCGCGTCCCCTCCGCCTCCCTGGCTCTCCCAGGCCTTCGGCCCCGACGCGGCCACCTACCAGTCAGGCCTGGCTCAGGGAGTCGACCAAATTCGCCCCGGCGCGGGCCCCATTCCGGCCCCGACGCCGCCGCCGCCTCCGCCGCCTGCTGGTTCTACTGTCGGTGATCCATCCGAGGGCGCGGCCACCGACGCCGCAACTACCTCAGCCGCAGAGTCCGGCTCCGAGACCGAGCCCGTCGCAAATGCCACCTCGTCGTCCAGCGAGGGCGCTGCCGCTGCCGTGCAGACCTTTGCGGCCGTCGGCATCATCGGCATTGCTGGATTGGTGGCTGTGGCGCTGTGAATGCGCAAGATGGGCGCAGTCTTGCAATGTATAGGGTATTTCTAAGGGGAGCATGGGAGTGAGGATAAGTGGAAACACCGGTATTTTACACGTGTAACGTAACGACGGATGTAGTGTCTAGTCGCCATGAGGGCGACTCCACAACTTGTTCTCAACCCGTCGCTCTAGGCGAGATGTAATGTCTGAATATTGATGGTTGTACGGTAAAGATCTCAGTAGAAAGGCGCAGTTTAGTTATCGTACCAAACTACAGAGTGAAGATCTTCCCGACCATAGCATGTCCACATTTTTGTTCCTCTGAACATAATTGATGATACCTGAGGCTAGCTCACGCCCACCCTCTGCATGAACCCGCGTTTCATGTACTCGAGTTGCTACGAAGCACGGTGTAACGACGACGGCAGTCAAGGCACGGCATCAGTTCCCACTCCTTCATAATTACCCAAGGAGGGATGAGTTGATTTGATCCGTGTGTAATGTACATGAGTTGCCAGCAAGCCAAACAGTTAGATTCGGCCTATTGTCTTTTTTCTCTCCTTTTTTCTTCTTCCTTAGTGCATTCTTGACAAGAGACGAGGAAAAATAAAATAAAAAACAAAACAACAGAGACCCAGGACGAAAGTGTGCAAAAGTCAAGCGCCCGTCTCTCAACCCTTTTTTTTTGTATATTAGGAAGAAAAGTCGCATGGGGTTTCACCACCAGATGCGACAAGAAGAGAACTCTTGACCCGTGAAAAAAACAAGAAAAACCGATTTATCAGCAAGAATTCGAAACCTTAATCCTCCCTTATTCCGTTAAAAATAGAAACCTTTTTGTGGAAAATGCGACTACTCCTAAGAACCGAGGAACCGAGTAATGACGAGGATCAGTCTCTGCCATTCAATGGAGACCGTAGTCTTCTCATGTGATGGGAAAGACTAGAAGTATGAGGAGTGGTGTGTTTGTTGAACTAAAAAAAAAGGGAAAAGAGTGCCAACGGGTATGCCTGGAATGGCGACAGGATGCCAAATCCGAGGCCACATTCAACATCGTAGCCTCGAAGTGCATACGCCTCCATAATCAAGTGAAAAACAACAAAAAAAAGCCAGATAAAAACCCTGCCCAAGAAAGTAAAATTTGCTCTGTAGCCGAAATTCGCAAGGGTGTCAACATCAGTCCGCAGAACGGGCCATTCGATATGACTGTGGGGTCTTCATCGCACTAGATTGAGACCGAGGCAAAGCTCTACACTTTAGAGGGCTTGCCTACTTGCGGCCAATGAGCGACGGGTCGTGACTCTCCCGAAGATGTATCAGTCCTCCCTATCCCCAGGTCGTATCGAGTGCCTATGGCGAAAGCGCCATGCTATCTTCGGTCCAGAAATGTTGAAATATAGTGCCGCAAGCTCCAAAAACCAATCAAGATCAAGCCTGCGAACTTTGGGCGAAGAAATTTTTTTGATATCCCGAGCTCCGGCGCGGCTGTTGGCTAGGGTATGGGAACGTCGAGGTTTGTACCCAAGACCAACGGCCGGGTAACATGACAGCAACCACGTTTTCGCCACGAGTTTAGATGGTCTATCGCAGGCCATCCCTCGTTTTAACAAAATGATAGAGGGCCCAGCGGCAGTATCCATGGGTTCCCCTTTGAGAAGTCGATATGGCAATAACCAGGTGCGTTGGGCGCGTTGGTATACACGTTGAGAAAAGGGTTGAGGTGTGGGCTACAGAGGATCCAATGCAGATGGCAAGCTGACATTCCCGCTTGGTGTGACCTCTGAGCTACCAAATGCGGTAGATCATAAAGAAACGCAGTAACAATCTTGCGGTCTCGATCGCGGTGGTCAAGTAAACACACAGCGTCGAGAGTTCGCCGTGGCTGTGTCTAGGCATGAACCTCCCCGTTGGTGACACTAGCGAGAGCATCAGAAACCTTGCGGGCTTCGTGGTAGTGAGTGTCCAACACAGCGGGATACGGTTGCCTGCTGTTGACAAGATTCTCATAGAAGCCTAAGAGATACCTCACTCCGGCTGGGCTCGGGGGTTGCTTGGCACCATCCTCAAGGGCAAGCTGACGGAATTCGGTGTACAGCTGGTTGTTGAACGATTTGGACAGCATATCAACCCAGAAGTTATAGAGGTTGTGCATGTCAGGGCAAGTCTCTCCTGGAGCACTCTTCTGGCGTTGCTCAAGAGCCTGGGAGCGCAACGCGGGGTAGCTTGTCTTGTTGGCTTCGTTCGCGTTCTCAGAGCTGGTGCCTTGTTAGCAATTATGTCACAAAAATGTAGACAAGACACGGCATACCTTGCGTTTTGCTTCGCCGTTCCGTTGGTCTGGCTGTCCTCGGCGGCTTCCTTGACAGACAGACGCGGCTTGTTATCCACAAACACGACAGTCAGATTCTCAATCTCGCTGTCCTTGATCTGCTGAAACTCTTCGATGCTAGGACGCTGCTGGGATCCTGGGGAGAAGTCAGGAACTGCAGCAGACAGCTGGTGGCCGTTCACGGGATAGTGCCCATTCATAACGGGCCCGTAGCCGTAATGTGCGCCATTGGCAGGATACATTGGATACGCATGTGGGTCCAGGGAAGAGCCGTTGGTGTTCGCATTCGGGAATTCAGTGTGGTAGTTGGTTGGGGAGGAGCTGTACATGTGGTGGGGGTAGGCATTGCCATAGGGAATCGGGTGCGTGTGGCGGTCCACGTTGTGGTAGATGACGCTGTTGGGTCCGTTGGATTTGCCCTCCTCAGCCCGGCGGCTGTACTCGAGGATGAATGGGGTCATGTCATGGCGAGACCGGACACGCTCGGTGCCGTCGTCTCCAGTGACGTAGTCAATCTCCTGCGATTGAGCGCAAGCTGCCTGGATAAAGTCATAGCGCGGCGCCAGGCTGTCGACACGGCGGAAACTAGCAATGGTGGCAAGACGCACGAATCCCTGAGAATCCATCCTCTGGCGCAGGTAGAGGTCTCCGGCAAGATTGTCAAGACTCAAGTAGAACTCAATCTGGGCCTTGAGTCCTTGAAGAATGAGCTCATCACCTGCATAGGGAGCAGCGGCATAGACTGGTGGGTATGCCTGCATGGGGAACTCTTGGTTAGGGGCTGGGACAGGCAGCGAAGGCATTCTGCCAGGAATGGCGGCCCCGTTGTGGGCACGCTGGCCGTTGTGTGCAGGCCCGGTCTGAGCGCGCGAGGGGAATTTTCGGCCGTTTCCATGACCAGAGTATTGGAACTGATTGGAAGAAGGACTGAAAGGCTGGGAGGCTAGTCCGTTGGCGCCACCCATGTATCGCTGCCCATTGGGGCCAAAGTTGCCCTGCTGATGGTGGTTGGCTCCGTTGTGACCAGCGCCACCACGACCACGGTATCCTCCGCGTCCACGCTCACTGCGACCCTCCCGAACCGGGTGGTGGCCGTTCTCGCCGGCACCGTCAAAGCCCCTAGGATGATGTCTCTCGCCCGAGTGCTTGCGACGATCCGCAGGGGCGTGGTCTCCGTTGTTGAGCTCTGCCCGCGAGCCCCGAGCCTCTCCTTTGGGCGGGTAGGGCGCAGCACCATGTTCGCCCTTGGCCTTGTCCGCCGGGGTTGCGCCAGCGGCCTTGCGTGGTTCCCGCGCAGATCCCTCCAAGCCCCCTCGCTTGGAAACGGGAGGGGCCTGCGACGTCTGGCGAGGGTGGGGAGCAGCATTGTCTCGTGGCTTCTCCTTGGACTCAGTAGGAGTTTTGGATGGCACGGCAGCGGTGTTGACGGGCTCCTTGTCGTCAGCTGGGCTAGAGGCCGAGGCGTGCCCACCCCGGGTGCTGCCAGCTTCGCGACCACCGCGAGCCCCGCCACGAGGTCGTGGCTGCTTCGCGTGTTGACTGAACTGAGTTTCGTATGTATATGTTGGTGTGATCGGGAAGTGAGTCCACTCCTTCTTCGGCTTCCCTGATGCAGAATCTTCTTGCTTCTCAGGTTGCGCAGCAGGCTTCTCGGCCGACTTAGACTTGGTCTCGTCAGCAGCTGCAAGCTCTATCGAGGGCCATGAGGAGGGGTCTTGGACTGAAGGCGGGGTCTCCGTAGGCACCCTGCTGCCCCGGGGGGCTGTCCTACGCGATTCACTCGGGTTCGCGGCATGAGTGCGCGATGTGTCGGGCGCCTTCCTCGGCGCCCGAGCCCCGGGCCCGTTCTCCGTCTTCTTGGTCTCAGTCGCGGCAGGAGGAGCAGCGGAAGCTGGCTTTTGCGGTGCCGGAATCTGCTTGATACGCTCCTGCCATACATTGACCGAGGGGATGGGGGCCTCGGACAATTGAACCTTGGTCTGTTCAACAGTCTTCAAGTTCTCCTTCGGGCTCTCCAGCTCATCTTCCTTGACGGCCTTGTCTTGGTTTTTGCCCTTCTTACTCTTGCGGGTTTTCCGTGCATCGGACCCCTTGGATGCCAGCTGGGACTGCGACCCGGCAACGGATACAGCGTCGTCACGAGATTCCTGGGTAGTTGACCCGACCACAGAGCTCAGCTCCGAGTCTGTCACCTTGACAGTGGAAAGATCTGTTGAGTCCTGGAGGGCTTTGGGGATGTCCTGCATGTCCGATGCGTTGGACGAGGTGACCGATGAGTCGGCCGTGTTCGTGGTGGAGGGGGGTGCGGAGCTTTCGGGTTGAGGAGTGGTCGCAGGAGTCACGACCTGACCGCGTGCAGCCTGTGCGTATGAGAAGACGGGAGCGCTCGCCTGCGTGTCCGCAGACGAGGCAACCTTTGTCGACGTAGTGGCCATCATGAATCGGTGCCACTCAACGTCTGAGGGGCGGGATAGTCTTGAGGGCTAGTCGCGCGACTGAAGACGCCGATATCTCTCGAGTGCCTCGGGCCGGCGGGATCAAATGCCTCCCCAGCAATCGTCCGGAGAGGCCAAGGGCAGCTTCCCCTGGCTGTAGAGGTGAGGTCAAAACCTTGTCGCGCGGGCGAATAGCGGTCGTAGCTCGAAGAGATCGTTCGAGAGGGATCAATACGAGAGGTTGTCGGAAGAACCCAAGCGTACTATCGGGGGAAGCCGATGGCAAAGGCCGTCCTTGTGAGGGACAGGTGAGGATTCAATGTCCCTCGATCGTCGGTCGAAACGGTATCGGGGTCGCGAGGGCAAAGTAGGGACAAGAAATATTGTCCGCTCAAGTGTTGGAGGTCCGAGGCAAACGCACGAGGAATACCTGAGGAGAAAGTGGTGCAGCACCAATTCCTTTCTCCGTTAGCCTGCAGGCAGACAGCTGAGGAACGCAAAGCGGCCGACCGTGCCAAAGTGTCGAAGGCAGTATGGAAGGCTTCAAGTCCTATTGGGGAGCCGAGAAGGAAACTATGCCTCAGTTTTGAATCCTAAACCTGGGGTCCCAAAGAGAAACACGGCGAGGAGGGGGGGAAAGTATGCGCAAGGCTGGGTGCAGCAACTCCCACAAAAGACGTGTGAGGGTTTGTGTGGGCAAAAAGAGTTTTTTTTCTGCTGCTTCCAGGAACCTTGGAGTGTGGTTTGGGCGGTCGGCGGGCTGACCACTGCAACAAGGTGGTACCTAAAAATTTTGGCGTCACAATGGTGCGCAGGCGTCGACCGAGTCTCGCAACAGTGGGGTCCTGGTGGGTGACAGTGGGTGCCCGCCAGCCCGCTGCTGGCTCTTGCGTGACGATAGATTGGCTGTTTGCTTAGCGGCCTTCGGAGAAACTTCCAGTCAACAAAACCCTGATGCAAAGAGCCCCTCCAAATCGATTTTGGGGGATATCCCACGAATGCCTGGGTGGGCTGGGAGGCGGGCGGGCAGTTTACTAGTGGAGGCAAGGTACCTAAGGTAGGTGGGCTGGTAGTGGAGGTACCT